>JBCNYH010000021.1:46118431-46130051 GCA_039654325.1 Tandanus tandanus | reverse complement strand
GTGTCAACTGAGGAAGTTTTTCCTTGCCACTGTCGCCGCGGGCTTGCTCATTAGGGATGTGTAGGGGGTTGTGTAGGGGGTTGTAGAATAATTTTTTGATTCCTTAAATTACTTGTACTATGTAAAGCTGCTTTGTGACAATGTCAATTGTAAAAAGCGCTATACAAATAAAACTGAATTGAATTGAGACCTTGCCAGAAGAAGGTGTAGTTGGCCTCTCTGATGGAACCGCTGTCAGCCAACTGAGTCTCCTGGAGACAGGCAATGTCGATGTTCAGCCTATTGAGCTCGCTGTCGATGATGGCAGTCTTGCGTGAGTTGTCAATCTGCTAAAGTTCCTCAGTCAGTCCAGGACACATGGTCCAGATGTTTCAGCTTGCAAAACGAAGAGCTGGAGTCTTCTTCTGTGTTCTTTTTTTCTTGCCTGGTGCGGGTTTGCAGCTTGCTTGTCAAATTGTTCTCTAAGCTCCATGCACCCAGTGGAGCAGGCAAGCTGTGGCGGGACAGCACCTTACTGGCTGTGGGCTGCCCAGCTTGAGGCAGGTGGTAGCTGTCCAATGAGGCACGAAGACCTCTCCCACCGACAGAAGTGACCCCTGGTGCTCATTCCTCGCCAATAGGAACGTGAGCTTATCGCCGGTAACTGCCACTTCCCGTGTTTCGCCCACATCTTTCGACATCACTGGAGTGAATAAATAAGTGTCTTCTCCAGTTGCTACGAGCCTGTGTGGGCAATATGGAGATCTTGGGCTGCCCTGACGTCAAGACCCCCCTCTCGTCCTTGCTGTTAGAGTCCAAAGGAAAGGATAAACCAACACTGTTTGGTACCAGCTCGGCTGCAGTGGATGGCCAAGATGTCCTTCGTGCTCATCTGGGCTCCCTGCATTCCACAGTGCATTGCTGTCCCCGCCTTCCTCTCTGTTGAACCTCTGATAGGTGTCCCCTGCAGAGTCCGCCAGTTTTAGTCTTTGCATGCGTAGGTAGGCAAGCCTTAACTCACCGAGGGTTCGAGACCCTTTGGCTACCCTCACCAGGTTTCGCCGGCCAGTCAAAGCCGTTGCCCGGGGTGTGGCCGCTGTTGCCTGCAAACAGCTACTTGGAGCCACGGGTGAGAGCTGAATGCCAGGTGGGGATCAAAGCGGACGAACCATCCCGAAGGATGCGATGTGTTCCCCTGTCAGAGGTGCTACCCGCTCCCTGACATTCCATGCACCCTGACCACACAACAGGACAAACAGGTACCATTAAAAATACTGGGGAGCTAACCTGTGATGGACTTACCCTCCAGAAGGAGTTAAAATTGAGATAAGCTCTGGCCTGATGACCCTTTGGTTCGAACGTAAGAAATATAAACCGTGCTAAGACCCATCGGGTGTAAAAAGCCCAGCAAAAAAGAAATAAATGTTTTTGTTGGATGTCATGTCATGGGATACAGATCACTTGGCAATGCTCTTACAGGGCTCTTACACTTAATCTGCGTCCCTCCGTCTCTCTGTCACAACGATGGCACCACAGTAAGGGGCGGTAGCACATTTCTGTGACATCATCACCTAATGATTGACCTACACACTCTGTGATGTTAACACCCTGGAACATCCCACCCGCAGGACTTCATGCACTGCTACTAAATTAACATGAATTAAAATTATGGATGTGAAAATTCTGTTACCATGGCAACGATGCGCAATGGTGGACTTTGCTGTAAATCTAATTTTTTACTTTTTTTTCCTCCTTAAAATCTTAATTATCCTTAATGAAATTAATGTGTTTCTTCACAAAACAGCCTGTTTTCCATGTCACTTTGCAAGGTGCCTCGTCAGCTGTCATATAGAGTAAGCCTCGATTTCATGGAATAACGTAAAAAAAAATATGCATAGACAACAAACAACCATGACATTAACACCACCTGACTGGACTGCAGCTAGACTGCAAGCTGTACCAGTCTGTATTGTAGCCAATACAATCAGACCAGATGTACCATTCTTCACACCCACATGCATTAATGATTCTTGGGCACTCATGGACACTTTTTTCAGTTTACTGGTTGTTCTTCCTTGCATCACCTTTTGTAGGTACTTACCATACCATAAACATCCCACTTGACCAAGTGTATTTATTGTGTGTGTTTATTCTGTATATTTATTGTTCTGTATTTTTTTTTTTGTGTGTATTTGCAATGTCATATGTATTATGTGTTGCAACTTGGTCTTGGAAATATGTCATTTTGATCCAAGTTATACAGTACAGTGTAGTGTAATGAAATAAAAACCCACTTAAAATATGTTTTGGTATTTTTTCTCTTTGTTCTTTGTACTTGTTCCTCTGCCACAGTTTAAATGTTTTTTTGTAAGCAATATTTTAGGGGCCTTCGGAGGCTGTCTGGGTACAGCCTTAGTGATAGTGTGAGGAACTCAGACATTCTGGGGGAGCTTGGGGTACAGCCGTGGTTCCTCCGCATCGAAGGGAGTCAGTTGAGGTGGTTCGGGCATCTGATCAGAATGCCTCCTTGTCGCCTCCCTTTAGAGGTGTTCCGGGCACGTCCAACTGGGATGAGGCCCCGGGGTAGATTCAGAGCTTGCTGGAGGGATTATGTGTCCTGTCTGGCCTGGGAACACCTGTGGATCCCCCAGCAGGTGCTAGAGAGTCATCCTGGGTAGAGGAATGCCTGTGTTTCCCTCATAGACCTGTTGCCTCTGTGACCATAAGCGGAAGAAAATGGATAGACAATAAGTTATTCTTATCACTCATTCATTTGCTGAGCCGCTTTATCCTATTAGAGTTGCGGGGAGACTGGAGCTTTTCTTAGCCGACTCTGGGCGAAGGCGGAGTACATCCCGAACAGCTCGCCAGACCAGCGCAGGACAACACACAACAATTCCCCCTTACTTACTTACAGCTAGGGGCAGTTTCGAACAGTCAATTAGCCTAATGTGAATGTCTTTGGACTGTGGGAGAAAACCAGAGTTCCCGGAGGAAACACACGCAAGCACAGGGAGAACATGCCAACTCCACACTGAAACAACCTTGCCGAGCCGGGACTCGAACCCAGGACCTTATTACTGTGAGACGGCTGTGCTAACCACTACGTGACACCGTCAATTGTTTATTCTTCCAAGTGGGTCATTCCATGTCCAATCACCGGGCTTTCAGAAAACTTCCCCGGTGCCCATCTCAGAACTCAATGAAACTTTAACCAGACATAGAACATGTTTCAACATGAACACATGCAAAATTTCAAGGTCCTCGTTCAAAAACTTTTTTGGAACTTCATTATAATATTGGCAACAATCTACCAGTAAACCGTTTCTGCAAAGAGAGTTCAGTACATGCAGATATGTTTCAGTTTTACTGAAAATCTGGCAAAAGTCCCACTATTTGTTGGAAGTCTTGTTGTGAGAGTGTGTAGTTATGTGCACTTAAGCTTATGAACAGAAGATGTAAATAATCTCTATCATAATATATCCTTATATGAATTATTCAGTGGTATATAAATACATCATTTAAAATGATAAATATAAATTATAGAACTTATATTGTACATGTTCTATTCGATAATAGAATCTATCACAGATAATTATGTGCGACAAATGTCACTTTTCTAATTATTATAAAAGCAAATTTAAAACATTTGTTTTTGTTTATTATTACTCTGATACCAGTCTGAGACTATATTCTGATCTCATACAAAATATTTATGCATATTTTATTCCTCTTCAGAAGGAAAGTGCACAAAACAAAAAAAATGCAAAAAATTTCACAAGAATAATTTATGAAAATTTCAAGATGATGGCTAAGTATGAAGGAAATGAGCAACAAGGCTGAAATGGTGTGTGTTGCTAGATCTGATATACATGTTGCACGTGGTAAAGTTTCATAACGTTGGTGAACTGTCCACCTCTTCTACAGGGGCTCGCAACATGAGCACATTTTCACCTACCGTTCAGTTTTTGGACACTCACTAAAACACCATATCACATTTATTCTTCTTAAAAACTGTTTGTTTTAGATGGAAATATACTTAAATATGCTATAAAAATACTTTTTGTGGGGGTGAATATATTTTAGGTGTCAAAAATCCGTTAAAACGTGCACTTTTTCCAAAATTGCAGTATCAATTGCAACCTAACTCTGACAAATAGAGTAATGATGACTACAGATGGTGACAGAGTGGCTCCTGTGCTGTTGGTATGCAAAGCTTCAGCCCTATACAGTAATTATTAGGGGAGTTACAAGCTTTTAAAAATGCCCAAGATGGTAAATTGCAAGTCGCGGGCCAATAAATGAGTACTAGCCTGCGATCTTTGAATGAACATATCTCGGAAAGTTTTTGAACTGGGACCTTGAAATTTTGCACGTGTTCATGTTGAAACATGTTCTATGTTTGGTTAAAGTTTCATTGAATTCTGAGATGGTCACCTGGGAACCTCTAGGTGACTTGACATGGAATGACCCAAGTATATATAATACGTACAAGTTGAGTTTTTAAAAATATTAAAGGAGTAAGGAATATGTTTCTTACATTCCCATATGCTTTTATTACATATCTTCACAATACTTATAAATTACACAAATTATCCACTGTTGCCATGACATCATCACCATCATCGCCCTGCAGAGACCTGAGCTGCCGCTTGACGTCTCCTTCTGTCGCAAAGCGTCTAAAGCGGTGTCGTGAAGTGCGCCGCCCCAGCGAAGATGGCGGCTGAGCTGCATCCGCGCAGCGGAAAACTCATCGGGCTGTCTAACTCGAACCGCACGGCACAGCGAAATCAGCCGGTTCAGGAGTTTAATCACGGTCTGGTGCTCAGCCGGGAGCCGCTGCGGGACCGCGACGTCTTCACGGTTCGAATCGACAAGAAGGTAAACAATTCCGCCTCATTGAGCTAAGTAAGGTAGCTGCCGTCGGTTTGTCTGCAGTGCCGGGCTCCATCCTAAACCCTTCCCTGCTCACTACTAAAGTGCACTACGGAGACAAGTGTGCCAGTTCTGGATGACGTGTTGGGGATTTCGCTTCTCCACACCACCATTAACTTAACCACTGAGTCCAATCAAAGCTCTCTGAGCTGCGGAAGCGTCCTTGCCGTAGTGTACAACATAATACATACACCCTACCTAGTGCCCTATCTGTCTATTGGGATGCATCCATATGCTTCGCTAGTATCTGACCCTGACATCCTAAAAACAGTGAGGAGTGAGGAATAGGTTTTTATTTGATGTCACACAGTTAAACCACTGCGTCTGTGTGATCTGTCGGTTTGTTATTAATGCTCATTTATTTAATTCGAGACATTGCGGTTTATAGACCAGCTACAGATGCTAACTTAAGTACCGTGTTTTTTAACCCACCGTTTTCATGTGAAACCCCTCCCCCTTTTACTAGCATCTGCGCGGTTGGTCCTAGTTTTTGCTCTTTCATTGGCTAAAGAAACATTCTGCCAAGAGCGGTCCAGTCCTGATTTAGGGGGCGGGATTTGTTGAAAACAGGTAGGGGGAAAAAAACAAACTGTAGCTTGTTAGCTCGCCTCTTAGGCGCAACAGTGACAGAGATGCGTTAAATTGAAATAGTAAAGAACCTTTAATTAGGGTTAAAATATTATAAAAAAATTATTTGTCCAAGTAAAGAAATGTAGCACAATCCAAACAGCTGAATCACCAGCTTAACGCTTCTAAATGCTTGTTAGCTATGTGCTAATGTATTAGCACTATTTGAAGCTAGCTCTCTGACTGACAGCCGGTGTGTTTGCTTTGCTAGTAACTATCCAGAATTTTGTTAAATTATAACTCATAACGGAATTTATAAACAGTTTTAGCCAGCACAGCACCGTAATGGGATGTTATTTTAGCTACAGTGTCAGTTTAAACTGAGTAGTTAATGTTAGTTTGTTGTTATAAGGTTGAACGATATTTGTTAAAAATGAATATCGTCGGTATTATTGATTGTGTGTTCGGTACTTAAAGATATCGCAGTGTACGATACATTCATTTATTTCACTTTCAGAACCTCTGTATCCTTTATAAGGGTGACAGACAGGCTGGAGCCCATCCTAGTTAACTCTGGGTGAAGGTGGGGTACACCCTAAACATCTCGCCAGACCATCGCAGGGCCCACTCACATCTAGGGGCAATCGAGAATATCCAGTTAGCCTAATGTGCATGTCTTTGGACTGTGGGAGGAAACCGAAACACTCAGAGGAAACATTGTGATGTCCCAAAACTCAGAAGTGGGCGGGGCAGTCCCAAAACTCAGAAGTGGGCGGGGCAGTCCCAAAACTCAGAAGTGGGCTGGGCAGTCCCAAAACTCAGAAGTGGGCTGGGCAGTCCCAAAACTCAATAGTGGGCGGGGCAGTCCCAAAACTCAGAAGTGGGCGGGGCAGTCCCAAAACTCAGAAGTGGGCGGGGCAGCCACAAAACTCAGAAGTGGGCGGGGCAGCCACAAAACTCAGAAGTGGGCGGGGCAGTCCCAAAACTCAGAAGTGGGCGGGGCAGTCACAAAACTCAGAAGTGGGCGGGGCAGTCACAAAACTCAGAAGTGGGGGGGCAGTCCCAAAACTCAGAAGTGGGAGGGGCAGTCCCAAAACTCAGAAGTGGGAGGGGCAGTCCCAAAACTCAGAAGTGGGAGGGGCAGTCACAGCAATCACAACTCAGAAACCTACCCATCATAAACTTGTAAGATCGATCCGTTAAAAACTGTGCGCAGGAAGTTACTAACAGAGACACAAACAAAGATGTACAAATATACTCATGCAAACATGTTGGATGTGATGAAAACAACTCGCTTGGCGGAGATAAAGTAAAATGAGGTTTGTTTTTATTTTTAGCTCTCGGCATCACTAAAGGTAACTGGAGCGGGATATATGAGAAAGGGGTTCAGTCTGTTCACTCGTTAGTGCGATAACTTTGGAAGGAAATGACAGAGGATTACCAAATTTGGTAAATGGGTCCCCCTCAGGCGTGAATAAATTGAGGTTGTATGTGGGTGACATTGACCTTGTTTTAAGGTCACAGGGTCACTTTTTATATATTGTGCTTATCAAGGCTTGTTAGTGCGATAACTTTGGAAGGAGATGACAGAGGATTACCAAATTTGGTGGATGGGTTCCTCTCAGGAAGGTCTTGGTTCATATATGGGTCATCTTGACCTTGTTTCAAGGTCACACCAGTCAAGTTAGTGAATTTTTCTATATTGGGCTTCTCAGAGCTTGTTTAAGCGCTGTCTTTTTAATAGGAAATGACATTGGATCACCAAATTTTGTCTTGGATGGGATTGTATATGGGCCACCTTGACCTTGTTTGAAGGTCACAGCAACAGTCAACTTAGAGAATTTTGTTTTTTGAAATGAATTTCAACAAATTTGAAAACTGTAACGACTCTGTAGACGTAAATGATTTATAAACCGTTTTATCTTTTACCTCTAAAATATTAAAACGTGGTCAGTAGCACGTCTTCATTTATCATAAACATTTTAAAATAAAATCGATTTTAAGACATTTTCGAGAGTTCCAAATGTCGTACGTGTATATCACACTTCACTGTATATGGCGTATCTGTGATGACAGAGTGCACGTGATGAGTAGTGCAACAGTTCCTCATGCTGTAACCCAAACCCGCATGTTTGCAGGTGAACTCGTGGAGCGGCTCTATAGAGATCGGCGTGACGGCGCTGGACCCCGCTGCTCTTGACTTTCCCAGCAGTGCGACAGGATTGAAGGGTGGCTCGTGGATCGTGTCCGGCTGCTCCGTGCTGAAAGACGGCCGCTCTGTGCTGGAGGAGTATGGGCGTGACCTGGACCAGCTGGCTGAGGGCGACCGCGTTGGGATCCAGCGGAATGGCCGGGGAGAGCTGCACCTGTGGGTGAACGGTCAGGACTGCGGTCCGGCCGCCAGTGGGCTGCCCTCGCGTCTGTGGGCCGTGGTGGACCTCTACGGCAAGTGCACTCAGGTCACAGTGGTCAGCTGCGAGCCTCCGCTGGACACAGAGAACGAAGATCGGGAGGAGTTACAGGAGGTAGAGGTGGACAGGGCGGTGTCTGCGGTGACGGCGTCTCCGGTTGCTCTCATGCCGGATCATGAGGACAGAACAGGGGGCGTGGCGTTACCCGGGGTTCCCGCTGTAACTGCCATGATGAACGGCTCGGTTGAAGACGGTACTCACAGATAACATTTTAAAACCGAAATGATTTAAAATGATGTTTTAATACAAACTCACTGTTTTTAATCCTCAGCGCCTGACGTTACACGAGGACGCGGACGCGGACATGGCCGACCGGACAAATTCCCAAATAACTTCGATCCAGACACCGGTAATTATTCTTATATTGTAGCAAGTCCAGTCAGCTCTGGAATATACATCTGTGGATAATGTAAACTTGTACACATGTCTATGCAAATAATATGGAAATTTCATGCAAACAGTATGCAAATGAAGCTGGTCCTGATTATTTTTGCTTAATATTTCAATCCATAGTTAAATTTCTCCCGTATTTTTCCGTGTATATGATAAAAAAAATAATTTTAATGGATGCATGAAATAAATGATAAACGTATTTTAGATATATATATTAAAGGGATGGTTTAAAATCTATATTTAAATACAAGAAGACGTGTAGACGTGTCACCACGGTTTAAATGACGCTGTCATGATCATCACGTCAGTGTGAATGTTAACTGATAGAGAAAGAGGACACACTCAGGGGCATGCTGTAATTGGAAAATAATCAATGATGGTGTGAGAAGGCAGAGTTACTGGTACTGTTATTTAGGGCTTTGCATGACGCGGATATGCTGTAGTGATCAGTGTGTGTGTGTGTGTGTGTGTGTGTCCACGCGTACCTGCGTACCCATCATTGTCCGGGCCGTAACTTCCGATTCGTCGGCGGCACCTGCCTCAAACTTGGTGGTTATGTGCAGGGAGCTAAGGCAGCATGTTACCTACCAACATTAGGTTACTGTGAACTTGACCTTTGACCCCACTTCGAAGAAAAAGAGATAAAGAAATATTTTTATCATGGGAAGGGGAAGTGTAGCATACTAACATTAGGTCACTGTGACCTGGATCTTAACCTTTGACCCCACTCAAAAGAAAAATATTTCTGCATCTTGGGGAGGGGTAAGAGTCACATACCAGTGTTAGTTTTCGTTGATCCTGACCTTGACCTTTGACCCCATGTAAAAGAAAAAGCTTGCCTAAAGTGAATATGGTGAGTTTGTGTAATAAGTTGTAATAAGAATACGTACTCTATATACTCTCATGGAATTTAGTGCTGCTTGTATCTGCATATCGGATCCTGATTGACTCTTGCGTTTTATGACGTAATAACACTTCCCTGTTTATTATTCTGGCATATTTTCTGATTACAGGTTTAAATTTTTAAAATAAAACTTCTCCAGCAGTAATTTTTGAATTAATCAGGTGAAAGATCTAAGTGATTTTAGGAATGAACCGATTAAAAAAAAAAAAAAAGTTTTTTTGTATTTCCTTCTCCAGTCCTGACGGAGCACCAGTTATTCGACGTGTTCAACAACGCCATCGTGTCGCTGTACCGTTCAGAAGACGAGGCCGGAGAGGACTCGGGTTTAGGAGGAGCAGGTGGTTCAGGAGGAAGTTCAGACTCGTCCAGAACGGGAACAGGAAGCAGTAACGGATCCCGGGGTGCGGGGGGAGGAGGAAACGAGAACGGGGTCGGAGGTCGAGCAGACGGCGGGGGCGGAAACAATAACAGCCCGTCAGGAAACGGAGGAGGAGGGGGAAGTGGGGCGGGGATAACGGTAAGCAACAGCGGGATGACCACCAACGACGCCTTGTTGTTCCATGAGAAGTGTGGCACGCTGATCAAACTCAGCAACAACAACAAGACGGCCGAGAGGCGGAGACCGCTGGACGAGTTCAACAACGGCGTGGTCATGACCAACCGCCCACTCAGGCATAACGAGATGTTTGAGGTGTGTGTGTGTGTGTATTAACATTCTAATATAATTGTGTACCTGAAACGTGTCATTACAGATTATATATACACACATATATAAAATCACTCCAGCTCTCTAATCCTACATGGGAAAGGAAAATAAATGATCCTTGATATATCAGTGTTAAGAATTATTGGTACCTTTTGACATAATGTATATAATTATTATACAAATTATTATAATGTAATATCATTTTTGGACTAATGTTGTGTCCTGTATGTGTTAAATCTACATACTGATACTTTAATCTAAAGTTAAAAACTATTAAATTGCTCATAATGTCCTAAAAATGTTGCCTTTGGCCCCTTTCTGGTTGTCTAAGGTATGCATTGTTCTGAATGTGTTCAAAGATCTTTCAGTACCAAAAAGAACCTCAACCAAGGTGAAAAAAAAAAATCATAGAAAGTACTCATCACCCTCTCCTGGGTCTGCTTTAATACCACACTTCCAAAAATATTAGTCGTACATCTCACAATGTAGAACAATCATCCATTCATTCATTTTCTAAACCGTTAAATCCTAATTAGGGTCATGGGGAGGCTGGCGCCCATCTCAGCCGACTACACCTGGACAGCTCGCCAGACCATCACACAACCATTCACACTCACACTCACACCTAGGGGCGATTTGGAACAGACCATTAGCCTACTGTGCATGTTTTTGGAATGTTGGAAGAAACCGGAGTACACCCAGTGCTCGAACATTATCGCCGGTTATTCTCTCCATGCTGTCTGTTAGATCCGTATCGATAAACTGGTGGATAAATGGTCCGGATCCATTGAGATCGGAGTGACGACCCACAACCCAAACAATCTGGACTATCCTGCAACGATGACCAACTTGCGCTCAGGTGAGGTGATAGAAGGAAGGAGGAGTAAAGGGCGCTCGTAGTTCTGGTGTCGCTCGGAGATGTTTGATGTTCTTGTAACGCCCGTGTTCGCTTGTGTTTCAGGTACGATCATGATGAGCGGCTGTGGGATTTTGACCAACGGCAAGGGAACACGTAGGGAGTACTGCGAATTCAGCCTGGATGAGCTGCAGGTAACGTTTCACCTCATACACACACACACACACACACACGCCCTGCCTCAGCGCACGCCATGGCTCCTTTAACTGTGGGTGATTGTTGTTGTTGTTTATGTGCAGGAAGGGGATCATATCGGGCTGATGAGGAAAGCCAGCGGTGCTTTACACTTCTACATCAACGGCATAGACCAAGGCGAGCAAACCTCCTGTGTTTACCCTTTCTTTTTGGTTTATTGTTTATTTGTTTTTTGTGTATTTGCCATCAATTCTGATTAGTGATTTATTAATTTGATTCCATTCTGATTCACAAGTGGATGATTTGATTCAATTCTTATTGAGAAGTTAATGATTCAATTCAATCCTGATTTAAAATTTGATGATTCAATTCAGTTCTGATTCATAAGTTAGTGATTCATGTTAATCCTGATTTACGAGTTGATGATTTGATTCAGTTCTGATTCATAAGGTAGTGATTCAGGTTAATTCTGATTTACGAGTTGATGATTCGATTCAGTTCTGATTCATAAGTTAGTGATTCATGTTAATCCTGATTTACGAGTTGATGATTTGATTCAGTTCTGATTCATAAGGTAGTGATTCAGGTTAATTCTGATTTACGAGTTGATGATT
>JBCNYH010000021.1:46068809-46084033 GCA_039654325.1 Tandanus tandanus | reverse complement strand
AGTTGAGGTGGCTCGGGCATCTGATTAGAATGCCTCCCGAACGCCTCCCTGGTGTGGTGTTTCGGGCATGTCCAACCCGGAAGAGACCCCGGGGCCGACCCAGAACATGCTGGAGGGACTACGTCTCTCGGCTGATCTGGGAACGCCTCGGTGTCCCCCCGGGAGAGCTGGAGGAAGTGGCTGGGGAGAGGGACGTCTGGACCGCACTGCTTAGGCTGCTGCCCCTGCGACCCGACCCCGGAATAAGCGGAAGAAGATGAATGAATGAATGAGAAAATGTCTAAAAGAATGAACAAATGAAAGAAAGAAAATGTATGAAGAAGAAACAAAGAAAAAAATTAGAGCAAGACAACAGAAAGACAATAGAGAAATAAAGTAAGAAAGCACTGAGAAGAGAAAGAAAAAACAGAAAGCTCAAAAAAGAAGAAAAGAGAGGAGAAACCAGAGAAAGTAAGAAAGAAGGAAAGAAAAAAGAAAAACGAAAGAAATACAGGAGTGACAAGAAAAGAAAGGGAAAAGAAAGACAGGAAAAACAACAAAATTAAAAGCAGTTAGAGAAACAAAAATGACACGACAAAGAAAGAAACAGAAAAAAACAGATGAGAGACAAGAGAATGACAAGAAAGAAAGGTTAAAAAAGAACAGAAGGGAAAAAGAGACACAGGAGAAAGAAAGAAGGTGAAAATGTCTAAAAAAAAAAAAGAAACAAACAAATTAAAGAAAGTAAATGTGTAAAAAAAAAAAAAGAAAGAAAGTAAAAGAAATGAGAGACGAGAGAAGAAAGAACATTCTCTCACTTTCTCTTCAGCGAGCTGCAGTAACTGTTTCTTGGCTCGCTCCACCTCTCCTGCAGGCCCACGGATGGTCACTCGGTCCACCCCTGAGCCCTCAGCGGGGAAGTGAATGTGAACTCCTCCACACTCCTCCATCACAGAGCGCACCAGACACCCCTTCGACCCGATCAGAGAGTTGTGCAGCTTGGCTGGAATGGTCACCTCCGTCTCCTTTAGATTTGCCTGGAGGAAGTGAGGGAGGAACAGACAACCTCAGAGTCATGAGGATTTAGCCAGTTAGCTCATGTGAATGCTCAAATCATGGACCAATCCTCAGTAACACTAATAATCCTTTTCTTTTTCTCTTCTCTATTGCTCGTACTCTCGGTCCTTTTTCTCACCAGGTCCCTCTGGATGGCGAGGATTCGATCCCGCGCTGCTTCACAGTTACTCCTCTTACCAGTTATCACGATCGTCTCTGAGTCGCTGTTCTCTGTGGGGAGATCGATCTTCGTGTTGGTCTCTTCACGGATCTGCAAGCAATCACAGATCATCACCACACTTTATTAGCCAAGAAAGTGGAAGACAGCTAGTTTAGCCGACTTTGGAGCTCTAATTCTGGTTAAAGTGATGCCTCATGCACTGTTACTGAGTCCATTATACGTAAATATAGATATGATAAATATTATATAATATTATTATATATAAATAGACACACCAGAGGGTGCCATCACACCTTATAACACAAAAATACATGTTAGTCACTTTTGAGTGCGTGACTATCAACCTGAAGATCGCAAATTCGAATCCAGCTTGATGCTGCAGCCATCTATGGCTAAGAGTCCATGGGAGCTGACTGGCCAAGCTTTGGAAAAGAGATGTTTTTCCTCAGAGTGTGTTAGGCCTCGCCGGAAAATTCATACCCTTTCAGTTCATAAGGACGTGTGTGACAGTATCATGTGTCAATGGAGGGGGCTCAGGCTTGCTTACGCCCCTCCCTGGTTGGTGGTGGTGGTTTGATAGGGAGGCAATACTTGATGGGTGGGAACTGGCTATGACTAAATTAGGGGAGAAAGTTAGTCATCTAAATCTTTAGCTTTTATATTTTACTCACCTTTTTGATGTTGGCACCTCCTTTGCCGATTATATTTTTGTGAAACTGCTTAAATATGGGAACAGATATCGAGTAGCTGTTTTCAATCTGATAAACACACACACACACACAGACACACACACAGACACACACACACAGACACACACACAGACACACACACACACACACAATAAAACAAAATTAAAATCCTTTTCATCTTTGTTGATTAAATCAAACTTCTGTGCAGCAGTTTGGTTCTAAAGGAAATGCTTGATAAAGGCTGTTTCTGTGTGGAGTTTGCATGTTCTCCCTGTGCTTGTGAGGGTTTCCTTCAGCTACTCCTGTTTCCTCCCACAGTCCAAAAACATGCACATTAGGCTCATTGGCTGTTCCAAATTCCCCCTAGGTGTGAGTATGAGTGTGAATGGTTGTTTGTTGGCCCTGTGATGGTCTGGCGAGCTGTTCAGGATGTACCCTGCCTTTGCTCAGAGTTGGCTGAGATAGGCTCCAGGCTCTGAGATTTCCGGTGGTACTGCTTTATTTTGTCAATATCCATACACTCTCAGAACGAGTGCAGTGTGGAAAAAGGCTCCGCCCATATCCGTTTAGCGATAAACATAAATGACTTAAACATAGACTACTACCTGACGTGCAGTGGATGGACCAGACGAATGTTGATTACTGACAAGGATTGCACGCGAAGTGATGAATAATGGATGTGTAACAGGGTCCACAGGACAAAACAGATGACTTTGGGATAAGTACAGTATAACTGGTCTTTACCGGGCTCCGAAACGGACAGCAACGTACATCCTCTGGGCTACTGAGAGAACGTAGAGCAGCAACAGAGACTTTCACCACCGAACCATTCATTCATTCATTTTCTAAGCCGTTTATTCCTAATCAGGATCACGGAGAGGCTACTCAGCCGACACTGGGCGAAGGCGGGGTACCCTGAACAGCTCGCCAGACCACTGCAGGGCCAAGACGCATGCATCACACTCACATCCACACCTAGGGGTGATCTGGAACAGCCAATTTGCCTACTGTGCATGTTTTTGGACTATGGGAGGAAACCGGAGTACTCAGAGGAAACCCAAGCAAGCATGGGGAGAACATGCAAACTGATTAGAATATTAGTGCAACCTTTCACATGCAATATTTGGTTACTAACACTTTCATTGGCTGGCCGAACAAGACACTGGAGACTTGTTGTTCTAGTGTCTTTTTTATGCTTAAATAACAGGAGTTGTGTGAACGAGCTGTTACTATAGAAACGATATGGTATTACTAGCGAGTGCATTAGGCTTAGAAAAAGTGCGGGGATTCATACCAGCTCATGCAGGAGTTTCTGGAGAAACTTGGCACATTTCTCCACCTCGTTCTTCGGCCCACGGAGCTGCACAATGTCACTCTTCTGAGTCTGGTCGGGAAACGTGATGATGACCTGCAGGAACAAAAAGCACAAACAACACAACCAATAAAAGAAGCATAATATCGTCTTATTATAAATTCATTTTTAGTATAGAATGTAGTAACTTTCATAATTATAATGGTTTTTCGGATGAATGAGTAAAACCTCCTTGTGCACTGCACACACACTTCCTACTGTAGGGATTGGGTTGTCCTTGATCACTCGAAGGTCACATGACTGTAACATGTATGCAGATATTACCAGTGTTATTTTTATAGTTCTACATCTTAAACTCCTCTTATATCACATATAAGTTTCAAGCTTGAAAACACTTCTAAGCTGTTGCTGGGTGATTACTATGCTAGCCCAATTGGTTAATAGGGTGCCTCTACATTATTACAAGTGGTTGCTACATGGCTGTTATGATGTAAGTGTGGTTGCTACATAGTTCCTATGATTGTAAATGTGGTTGCTACATGGTTTCCATGATATTCCACGTGGTCGGTACATTTTTGCTATAATATTCTAGGTGGTTCCTACATGGTTGCTATGATATTTCAAGTGGTTGCTACATGGTTGCTGTGATACTTCAAGTGGTTGCTACATGGTTGCTACATGGTTGCTATGATATTCCAAGTGGTTCCTACAGGGTTGCTATGACATTTCAAGTGGTTCCTACAGGGTTGCAATGATATTCCAAGTGGTTGCTACAGGGTTGCTATAACATTTCAAGTGATTGCTACATGGTTGTGATGATATTCCATGTGGTTGCTACATGGCTGCTACATGGTTGTAATGATATTATAAATGGTTGCTACGATATTTCAAGTGGTTGCAACAAGGTTGCTACATGTTTACGATATTTCAAGTGGTTGCAACAAGGTTGTACATGGTTGCTATGATATTTCAAGTGGTTGTTATGATATTCTAGGCGGTTGCTACATGGTTGCTATGATATTTCATTGGTTGCTACATGGTTTCTATGATATTCTAGGTGGTTGCTACATGGTTACTATGATATTCCAAGTGGTTGCTACATGGTTGCTATGACATTTGATTTGGTCGCTACATGGTTGTGATGAATGCAGTTGATTGCTAGGGTCTTTCTACATGGTTGTGTTGATATAGTTGGTGCTAGGGTGTTCCCAAGTAGATGCTACAATATTCTTAGTAGTTGCTAGAGTGTTGCTATCCTAACCCAGCTGGGTGCTAAGGTATTTCGGAGTAGTTGCTATGCTATTGCAGGTGGTTGCTAGAATGTTGTTAAATGGCTGATATGGGGTCCCAAGTGGTTGCTATGGGGTTTCTAGTACGTCTCTACATGAAACATTTCCGGCGTATTCTTATAAGGAAAAAAATTGTACTTGGGAGTGTTGCTACACGACAACAATAATTGCAGTCTTTAACAAAAATCCATCCATCCATCCATTTTCTGAAGCGCTTAATCCTACTTAGGGTCACGGGGAGGCTGGCGAATGACATGGTTGGCCTTTGATAACCCAGTTAGCTGCATTGGGGGGACAGCAGTGACAACCTGGTGATAGTGGGGCTTGAACCCCCGACCTTCGGATCAGTAAGCCAGCAATCTATCACCGGGTCATTACTGCCCCACCCAAGCACCCTATTCATGTAATTCCCACTGGATCTACCAAATCCAAATCCAGTCAGAACAGGGATCATGATGGATTACACTCAGTAATGGTTGGTGATACCTCAGGAAACTTATCCCGCACTTCTTTGATTTTCTCTCCCTTTTGGCCGATGATGGTGCGGTGAAACTTCTGCTCTATGATCAGGTCTTTCGTGCGCTCATTTTCCTACAGAGGTACATATGAACCCATGAATACCATCACACCAGATATTTTCATATATAGCACAAACACTGAAGACCAGGATGACCATAGTTGTCCTTTCTCTGCTTTAAAGGTGCCATCTGTAATATTTAGAAATGTATTTATATTTTAAAATGAACACTTTCACATCAATGTATATGATTTATGAATAGTTGAGTTGGTAGAAAAGATTAGAATTTCTTCTTTTTTTTTTTTTTTTTAGCTAATCGAGCATGCCATATTTTAGCCTATGTATCCAAAGCTCTGCCCACAAACTCATTATGGCTTAACTAGAGTTAACATGTTCACTATGTTAAACAAGTTGAAGCTTATTTTGATCATTTCTAGGTCATTTTCAACATTATTAGCACACAATGAAAAACAATGCTATTGCACCTTTAAAGACGCTTTAAAACAACAGTAATTTGTGGTGTATGTGCTGCTCTGTTCAGGCTTGATTCTTTATTTTAGGTTTAAGTTCATATTTTCCACTTTAGAATTAAAAAATATCCTCCCAAATGGAAGTGACCAGCAACCTTAAAAAAATTACAAATTGCCCCTTTAATGTACCTGCTTTACAGAATCCCTTTAGGATTATCATATAGAGTGTACATACAGCGTTTATAGTCTTAACTCCTGCCTCACCATGCGCTGCGCCATATCCATTAGCTCCCTGCGGGCCTGCTGCACCCCCTGAGGATCTCCCTCAATGCGGACCAGACCGCAGCGATCCGAGTCCTGGGGGATCCGCACCGACACTTTGTACAGCTCCTTGATCCGGTTTACTGAAACATAACGCCATTCATTATGCCACGGAAGTGATGTATTACGTGCTTCACCATTCTTACACCGTTTTATTATACAGTATATTACTTTAAACTCCCTTTTGAGAAGATACTCACTGTTTGCCCCATTCTTTCCGATAAGGTGTCTGTGAAAACGCTGATCAATGTTAATTTCCACATAGTCCATCCTCGACATCTGAGAACAATAAAAAAAAGGACATTTATTTTTACGACACATAAAAAAAAAAAAAAAAACACGTTGTGGCCTTTTTCTGCAGAGGCTTAAAGGGTGGCGTAGTGGTTAGCACGTCCGCCCCACAGCAAGATGGTGCTGGGTTCGAGTCCCGGGCTCGAATCCCGGGCTTGGCGAGGGCGTTTCTGTGTGGAGTCTGCATGTTCTCCCTGTACTAGCGTGGGTTCCCTCTAGGTACTTTCGGTTTCCTCCCACAGTCCACATACATGAACATTAGGCTAAATGGCTGTTCTAAGTTGCCCCTAGGTGTGGCTGTGAGTGTAAATGGATGTGTGTGTTGGTCCTGTTTTTCAGGGTGTTCCCTGCCTTTGCCAAGGGTCGGCTGAGATAGGCTCCACCCTCCCTGTGACCCTAGTAGGATTAAGCAATTTGGCAAATAAGTAAGCGAGTGGTTTTAACATGACTATAGACATCCTTTCACTTAAATACCAGTAAATCCTTTGTTTTTTTTAAAAATTCCTGAATTCTGATTGGTCAGAAGGACCTCAGTAGTGCAACACAGATTTACATGAAGATAATTAACAATATCAATCAATACCTTATTTCTGCTAATACAGAAAGAGCTCTTTACCTGAAACTCTTTGACTTAAAGATGTTTAAACGTATCTATATCCAGATTTTGTACCAAATGTAACCTTAGAACAAACTTAGCTAGCTAGTTCACTTTCAAACCAAATCATCCCAATAAGCAAGCAAGCTCTGTGGCTGGGAACGTCTCCACATCATCATCCTCAGCCAATCTGCACTCTGCACCCATGACATCATGGACAGAAAAATATATTTCAAAAAGATAATAATATAACACTATTAAAATAAGAAGAAGAAGAAGAGGAGGAAGAAGAAGAATAAATTCTCTGACCAGATCATTAATGATTTCCTGTATCTGGGCCTGAGCTTGTTCCACTTCCTCTGTCGGGCCTTCCACAACGATCCGCTCTTCTCCGTCGGTAAACTCGATGTGCACCTGTCGACAGGTAACGTTTACAAACATCAGGACTTTAAACTGTAGTGATTTTGATGTCTTTATGCGAGTACTTCCTGTCGTACCCTGGGGAGCTGCTGTGTGATGCGGCCAATGTTTTGTCCTTTCTTTCCTATGATGAATCGATGAAGCCAGGCTGGTGCCATCACTTCCACTGCCATCACACTCTTGGCCTGGAGACACACACACACGACACACACTGCATACACTTGGCAAAATAAATAAATAAATAAAAAACAACTAAATAAATAAATAAAAATTCTCCTCATTCTTCCCATCTCCTCGCTCTCACCTTGGCGTACACCTGGGTCAGAGCAGGTCCTAGTTTGTCTGGTTCTCCTCTGAGAATGATGGTCTCAGAGCTGGAGTCCAGCGGGGGCATCTCCACCGACACGCCGGTGCTCTCCATGATCTCCTGCAGACTGTTACCCTTTGGTCCGATGATGTATTTATGCTGAGACTTCTTCACTTCCACCGAAATGGTCGTCGTTTTTCGCTTCTACATAATAAACAGATGGCACTCACCAACCCCATAGTATATACTGGTTACCCTTAAAAACATACTCACTTTCTCCTCATATATGGCGCGGATGCGTGCGATCGCCATGGCGACTGCTTCCTTCTCCCCAGTGATGACGATCTCGTCCTTAAGCAGGCTGGGCGGCGGGATGCTGATACGAGTGCCTGTCTCTTGGCTCAGCTCCTGGACCAGTCGGTTGTATGCGCCGGCGATGAAGGGGTGAAAAACTTTCTCTAGAGACAGACGTTCCACTGCACGCTTGTCCTAAAAGATGAGAATGAAAATCGCACCGAGTGAGTTCATTTTTGTTTTATGCTAATAATATCATTATTATCTGGTTAACTTTTAGTGCATTTGGTATGATGGTGATTAATTCTATCCTGGGACACTAAATATGAGCAATTCTGCACTCTGATTGGCTACGCTACTCCTAGGATATCAGCTCATATACGGTGACCTTAGTGTCACCGTAGAAATACATTTTAACAAATAGACAAAAAAGGAAATAGTCATGACTAGTTCTAAGCTAAAGTATTTCTTTATAAAAATATTTTTTTAAAGAATTAGACAAGGCGCTTTTTTTGACACAACATGACTTTTTCAGAAACTAGAAGTGCGGAAAAAAGCTAGCTTCCACTGGTTCCGCTTAAAAATCAGAAGTGCTGCTAAAATGTTTTTCAGGCTAGACTAATTTTAAGAGAAATAACAAACTGTAGAATTAAAATATTTGATAGTAAAAATGTATTTCTTTTTTATTTTTAAAAATTCATTTTAAAAAATAAAAAAATCATGCTTTGTTTTCCCACCAAGCACGATTTTAATGCACTACAGGCCTCAGCTAACCAGCTACCTGTGTCCTAACTGACTCACTATGAAAAGAAATAAAATATGGAATTAAAGTATTTTACAGGGAGAACATTTTTTTACTTGTAAGAATGAGTACTGAAATACTTCTCACTTGAGGCCTTCAGATAACCAGCTAGCTCCATGCTAATCAGCTAAAGCCATGCTAACCATGGTTTTCCACAGAACACGAAAACATATAGAATTTAAATATTTAATAGTGAGAATTTATTTATTTTTTTTTACTTTTATTTACTACTACCACTATTTATTTACTATGGTACTGGACTACTAAAGGAACAGGCCTTTAGCTAACCAGCTAGTTCAGTGCTAACCATCTTTATGGTAAGAAGGTGCATATAAATAAATATATACAACTACAAAACATTCTCTCTGATTGGATATTAATTAATAACTATGAATTTATAAAAAATCATATCTGATCAGAGGTCATGAAATAATTGTTATTTATTTTATAAATCTGTATTTTACTGTTTAATTAAAAATTTTATTTATATTTGAGAGAAAAGTGTCACAAAACCAGGTAGCAATCTCGAGCAGAGCAACACGATCAATTATTTCACAATATGCCATTTAAACATAAATAACATTTTACATTTTTATAAAACCTACATTGAAATAACCTATAATATAAATATATATATATATATATCATTGATAGATATTATTTATTTATTTGTTTGTTTATTTTGTGTAGTTTGTGCATTGTATGATATATCGTCTACATATCTATAGCTAATCATTTTTGTGATACTGCCCCACCCATACAGCAAATATAGCCAATTAAATAAAAAATAAATAGATAGATAAATAAATAAATAAAAAAGACCCCTCAATATCAAGTAAAATTTAAAATAAAATTAAGACATTTATAATTTTCTAACAGTTAAAAGCAACTGGCCATTTTATTACAGCAATATATGATTTTGATGTAAAATAAAATCCCCTCTAATGGCCTGAAATCACATATTCATAAACTATAATATTAAATCATTACTTTAACTTTGCATTAATTTAATTTATTACATTAATTTTCTACAGCAGCAGCTCTGACTGTATTTCTGCCAACTTTTTACATCACAGGTTTACTCTAGCGCTCTTCTTCTAATGCGTTATCGTTTCTATAGTAACCACTGATTCATAGGAACTCGCAATGTTGGCTGCATGACTGCAAAAACAGTCATCAGGAGATGATGCACATAAAAAAACTAAATCAGACCCAGCCTCTCCCGCTGCTGGTTCATACTCAGACCTGTTCTGCGGAGATGAGCAGGATCTCGTGCCGGGCTTTCTCGATGCCTTCTTTGGTTCCGGTGATGCGTATGTTAGCGCTCGGGTCGTCGGGACGAGGGATAGCGATCTTGGTGGCTGTTTTCAGCTCCAGCTCTTGTAATTTCTCTCCATTTTTCCCAATCACGAAGCGATGGTGCTCCTTCGGAATGGTGACCGTGGCCGATGCCTACGTGAGCACACATGGGCGTGTTTAAACCTCCAGAAAAAAAACAAAAACACACACACACACAAGAAGAAGGAGTAAGAGCGAATGTCAGTAGTCAGTACATCACCACCTGAGTCTGGAGCCGAGCCACGATTTCTTTGCGAGCCTTCATGACCGACTCGAGCTTCCCCGTCACCATGATAGAAAGGCCTTGGTCTTTAGCCAGAGAGAGTTCGATGTGAGCGCTGGTCTTCTGCATGATGTCTAAGCACACTTTCGCTTCTTCTCCTTCTCCGAACTGGCTGTTGTCCTTGTATCGACGTTCCTCCAACGGCACGTGAAACACCTAAAACAAGAGCAGTGCGATTAAGAGAAGAAATGAAAGAGCTCGCATTTTCCACGGGTTTCTTAAATATCAGTTCAGGACCTGCGTGATGACAGACGCTTTAATGGGTCGAATTTTGCTCCAAGCTCCCACTGGGTCTCCTGATCTATCCCCTGGAGCACCTTTCTCCGGCAACGGAGGGAAGGCTTCCAGATAGGTGGGGATGTACGCTTCATCCTGACAAACACCACCTGGAAACAAGCCAGGAGGCAAAAATCGGTACAGGTCAAGATAACTTTATTAATACTGTCGAGGCCGACCAGAGTGCTTCACAAAGTGAAATAGAAAATAAATAAATAAATAAATAACAATTTAAAAAATGCACTTCATAATATAAATGGAAGTAAAATCTTCAGAAAAGACAGAAAAGCGTTAAGAAAACAACAACAGCGGCAGCATGAGTACAGTGCTTTCTTCTGGGTACCCTGGTTTCCTCCCACAGTCCAAATACATGCACATTTGGACATGCAACTAGCTGTTCCAAATTGCCCCAGGTGTGAGTGTGAGTGAGAATGGTCGTGAGTGTGTTGGCCCTGCAATGGTTTGGTGAAATGTTCAGGGCGTACCTGCCTTCACCCAGAGACGGCTGAGACAGACTCCAGCCTCCCCATGACCCTAGTAGGATTAAGTGGTTCCACAAATGAATGAATAAATGAATGAATTAATGAATGAATGAGTAACTATGTACAATCTTTTCAAGGTTGTACATGATGGGATGAGATGAAACCATTGTGATACTATTTCTGAGAAGGTACCGCATGCAGGTATGGCTGGTGGTGTAGTGGTTAGGGCGCTAGGCTCATGATCGAGAGGTTGTGGGTTCGAAGCCCTGTTAGACACCCCCCAGCCCCACTGTGCTTAGTCCCCTGGGCAAGGTCTCAACCACAAGTGTGCCTCTGTCCACCCTGCAGTATAAATGGGTACCAGTAAAAATACTGGGAAGTTAACCTGCGATGGACTGGCGTCCCATCCAGGAGGAGATGAACTCCTAGTCGCTTCACGCTACAGAAACTGGGATAAGCTCCAGCTGTGATGAGCCAGTAGGGTCGGGTATAAAAGCCCAACAGACTCACCTACTGCAGGTAGGAACCAAAGTTGTGAGCGGGGAAACAGAAACGTCACATCACGTGCATCCAAGACATCAAGCAGATCATTTTTTTCATGTTTAATCAATTTGCCTCAAATTGAGAAAATTCCCTTGAATATTTTTTAAGTAATTCCTATTTACAATCTACTTTATATTAAGTGGCCCAAAGAGAAAACCGTGACATTCTCCTCTTTCCCAGCGAGACAGAAGCATCCAGACGCTCACCTTACCGACAGCATGAAAGCCATTGTTACTAGAGTACCTGAGATCTGCGTGTCCTTCAGCCCACTACGGTGCTCGGCAAAACTCTCCTGAGTCAACACAGCCACCGAGCTCATGTTACAAGGGTTGATCCGCTTTCCCGCTGAGAGAGAGAGAGAGAGAGAGAGAGAGAGACAGACAGAACAACAAGACCTTGTGTTATTGTGTCATCATTTTGCTGTGAATGCTTCAGCACTGTGGTGTTGTGGTTGTTATTGTTGTTTTTTTATTCTCGGTCCTCGTATGAGCGTGATCCTTACTACAGGATTCCTAAATGCTAGAACTAACCAGGACAAAGTGCACTGAAATTTGCATTGTCATTCAACTATGCCCTGCTCTGCTCCGTCTGTATTCTCTGTGGTCTCTCTCAGACATGTGGCACTGCCGGGAGCTCGTAAAACACAGAGCGCTCCCATAACACCAAACACAACACGCATCCAGTCGGGGAAAATACACATGCATCTCAAATACTGTACTCGACTGCTTACTTTGGCCACATCAAATCTCTATGCAATGAAATTTAATGTATAATGTTCTCAATTATTTGTTGAAGCGCTAAATCCTACTCGGTTCGCAGGGAGGCTGGAGCCTCAGCTAAGGTCCCCTTTTACCCTGCACAACTCTCCCACCACCAAAGAACCCCCAGACCACCACAATTCCCCCACCATGTTTGACAGATGCCTTACAACTGTTCTTCTTTGTGACCCAAACATCTTAAATTAATTCTCCCAATCTTCCTCCCAGTCGCTGAACCACTTAATCATGCTACTAGGGAGGCTGGAGCCTATCTCAGCCGACTCAGTGCAAAGGCAGGGTAGAACCTGAACAGTTCACCAGACCATCTCACACACAACCAGGGGCAATTCAGAACAGCCAAGTAGTCTAATGAGCAAGTCTTATACTGTGGGAGGAAACCAGGGTACCTGGAGGAAACCCATGCAATCACGGGGAGAACACGCAAACTCCACACAGAACTTCCTCGCCAAGGCCAGGACTTGAACCCAGGACCTTCTCGCTGTGAGGCGGATGTGCTAACCACCGATAGCTGTTTTTTATTTCTTATTTCTACAAACAAGCTGGAATAAATATAAAACAGGTTTTTAAAAAAATACAGAATGCATTGTGGGTTTATAAAAAGTGCATAACATCGCGGAGAAAACTTGGTCCAGAACATGGTTTTGTGTTCGGACGTCTACTGTCTGGCCACCGTAGATCCTGGGGGGTGGAGCTTTGTGAAACTGGGAATAATTCAGATATCGAAGTGTAACCTTTATTCCTTAAAAGAAAAAAAGAGATGTGCACGTACAGCTGCTATAAAAAACTTAAGAAGAAATGAAACATAAAAATATGTCGTTCTGTAATCAGTGGAATAAAACACACTAGTAGGAAATGAATCTGCTTTGTTGTAGTAACTGCGCCTTATGTTTCGTTCGCACTTCACCCCGCCGCCGACGATTATGTTTCTAGCACAGCTTTTACAGTAGGGAAGTGTTTAATTCCTCTAAAAGAGTTTAGATTCACTCAGGACGTGTGAAAGTATTTATTGTTGTAATGTGTAATGTGTATATACAACTCTGTATAACCATCTTAAAGTCTGACGCCCCCTTCAGTTGATATAATACATTACAGAGGAGATATGATGCGTTTTCTACATTTCTGACCCATAAATGTTTTCTTCCTGAATATCTGTGGAGATTTTTGGATTAGGAATCATACTTTGGTGTTCCACTGGGGTCTCAAATGAAAAATAAAGCTCTGAAAATGGGTATAACATCCCAGCTTTAAAGATACGATACGTTAAAATTTCAATATATTAACAAAACTCTTTTTTCAATACACTTTATTTGCAAGGACAACACGGTGGCGTAGTGGTTAGCATGTCCGTCTCATAGCAAGAAGGTCCTGGGTTCGAATCCTGGCCTTGGCGAAGGGCGTTTCTGTGTGCAGTTTGCATGTTCTCCCCAAGCTTAGGTGGGTTTCCTCCGGGTATTCCGGTTTCCTCCAACTGCCCAAAGACACGCACCTTAATCTAATGGGATATTCTCCATTGTCCCTGTGAGTGAGGGTGTGAATGATTGTTTGTGTTTTGCAACTCAGATGGACTGGCGAGCTGTTCAGGGTGTACCCCACCTCACCTGGAGTCTGCTGAGATGGGCTCCTGCCTCGCCACGACCCGAGTGGGATCAAAAGAGAAGGAAACACTTGTTTAAAGTTAAACTCATTCAAATCCATCAATTAATTTGTGTCTGTGTGTAAAATTTTAGGCTGATAGCTTCTGTTTTAACGATTTTGTTGGCAGTGATTTGAAAACCGAGTCTCAGAATGATGATGTCATCGGGGCCCAAGTTAACATGAACAAGTAGAGGATTTTGATCCATTCATGTCATTTATTGACAGATTTGTGTTGAAGGTGTCAAAAGGTGTAGATTAAAATCATTACCTGTGCAGTGAGGAACTCTATATACACCCGGATTCACATATTGAAGCACAAACACCTGAAATACTGAAAGAAATGATATTTAAAGCCAAACTCCTCCATGTTAACTTGGGCCTTGATGATGTCATCATTCTGAGACTCGGTTTTCAAAGAATCCTCCATAAAATCCTTAAAATAGAACCTATCGCTCTAAGATTTTGCACACAGACAGGTTTTAATGTAGAGTTTTGATTGGGATTTTCGTTTAACAAGTGCTGTCTTCTCCTTTAAGTGGATTAGCAAACGAATGAATGAATGAATGTATGAATGAACATCGTTTTGATTCGTTAATGATACGATACATGTGAATATGTTAATGACACTTAATGATAAGATTCGTTTTACATTACAGGTTTATCCGAAGGAATTTATTAATATCTTCAGATGTGTCTGAGATTTGCTGGAAATATTTTACTACCTAAGAACTATTTCCTAACATACACCCTAAGTATTTATTTTATTTTATTTTAGTTCCAAAGTACCAGTGAAACTGAAAAGGATCTGCTTAACGAATATCTTTATTTAACATTACACCAAGGATTTGGTATAGAATCTCTAGCACGACAGCGATGATTGATACCCTCGACAAAAAAGCGAACTACGTTGTGCAATAACACTGAGATTAAAAACTTAGGGTGTGAACTGATCCACGTACCTGCAAAGGGTCGAAAACCGGAGAGTCCGTCCTGAAGGCTGCTACCGTAGCCTCTTCAGAGCTGGTCGGTGTTTTCAGTCCTGCGATCGACAGAACAGATTAACACTGACGCCTAAACGTACAACGAGAGCCGAGATCTCTACCTGCTCTCGCTGTAAACACACACACACACACACACACACACACACACACACACACACACACACAGCGTGTAAAGGAGAGGCCCCTTGAGGGTGAGCAGAAACAGGGTGGAGACAAGACGCTCTGTCCTACGGGACGCAGTGCTCACAGTGGTGCTCTGGGTCGCTTTGGCTTTACACACTAGGGACATAACCTGTGTGTGTGTGTGTGTGTGTGTGTGTGTGTGTGTGTGTGTGTGTGTGTGTGTGTGTGTGTGTGTGTGTGT
>JBCNYH010000021.1:46032353-46052151 GCA_039654325.1 Tandanus tandanus | reverse complement strand
TGTCCTGAACGAGCTGAACGTTTTGATGGTTGAATGGTTTTTCTAGCACAAAGTATGCGGGAGTAGTTAGACGCCGACAAACGTACGGAAGAATAAGTTTAATAATAAGAATAAAGATTACAATAACAATAGTATGAATGCTTTCAGCATTCACACCAATAAGAATTACAACAACAATAGTATGAATGCTTTCAGCATTCACACTAATAAGAAGAGTAATAATAATAATAATAATAGTAATAATAATAATAATAATAAAAGTAATAATAATAATAATAGTAATAATAATAATAATAATAATAATAGTAATAATAGTAATAAGAGTAATAATAATAGTAATAATAATAATAAGAGTAATAATAATAAGAGTAATAATAATAATAGTAATAATAAAGCTTCTATGCTTTTTGTGTTTGATTTTTCTACCCACAGACTTTTAATGAATCATTTTTGATTTTCTAGAGAAAATGTCAAGCGAAAGTCAGAACCTAAGATCTGTTCTTTCTGTTTTTCAGGTTATCAGAATTAGATGCATGAAGGAAGCACTGCAGCTCACGGAGTAGATTCAACCTGAAAAGATTTGTGCAGGAAGCTGACCATGGCTCACGGTGCAGATGTTCATGGATACTTAAAGAAATGAGTACTTGAGTGACCTGCATGAAGTTGCCCCCACCCCACACGAAATTCCAGGAAAGAAGTCTCAGTCATTTGTGCTTCGTTTGGGCTGGAGTCTACCATCAAAATGTGTTTGTGCTGCTATGGTTTTGTAGATATTAAAGATTATTTTATAGATCAGTCTGATGTAATTTTCAGCCAGTTCCAGTTATTGGGACCATTGATAGTTCCACAAAAATATGCTCATTGCATACAACCCATTTCTACTGCCCTCCATGCTCTATAAAGCAGTAAGGTGATAATAAATAACTCTTTTCTTTACATTAATGCGTTACTACTTGTAAATGTTGAACACACTGACGTGCAGCATCACCAAGTGTTCCCACTTCACCAATGAAGTTCATTTAAAAACACTTTTACTTCACCTTAGGCCACATTTTTAGCTCCTGCCGCCACTGAAGATCAGCGCAGCAGGAGCAATAGACATGGGTTCCATCCGCCTGTACCTTGTTAGTGTGATGACTTTGGAAGGAAATTTGGATCACCAAATTGGGTGTATGTGAATATAGTGGGATTGTATATGGATCACCTTGACTTTGTTTCAAGGTCACAAGGTCAACATTGCATTTTATTCAGTCTGGCTAACAAGCAATTATATAACAGAAGTGAGTGGCAGCATCTGAAGCATCTTCTTCTGTTCCTGTCATGAGTAATAGGCCACAAATTATTTTAAAATATTTTGTGAGCTGTGCTTATTTATTTATATAGATATATTTTTACCAGACAAAGTTGATACTTTTTTGCCATTTCAACCACTGCTAAGGTCTGAACCATTGTATAACCAAGATACAAATTTAATACTTATTGATTCTAAGCATGTAACATTAGTATCTAACATTCACAAGAAGTAATAAAAATGAATGTCATTCATTGATTCATTTTCTAAGCCACTTAATCCTAATTAGGGTCATGGGAAGTCTGGCACCCATCTCAGCCGACTCTGGGTGAGGGCGGGGTACACCCTGGACAGCTCGCCAGGCCATTGCAGGGCCAACACACATACAACCATTCACACTCACTCTCACACCTAGGGGTGATTTGGAAAGGCCAATCAGCCTACTGTGCATGTTTTTGGACTGTGGGAGAAAACCGGAGTACCCGGAGGAAACCCATGCAATCATGGGAAGAACATGCAAACTCCACAGAGAAATGCCTGAGCCCGAAAATGAAACCCAGACCTTCTTGCCATGAGGGAGATGTGCTAACCACTGCGCCACCACTGTGCTTGGTGGGAAGTAGACATGAACAGGGTTTATGGGCAACTGTGTTTGTTCGGTCCTCATAATTGGAACTGGCTGGAAATGACATCAAACTGACCTATAAAATATCTACAGACCATAACACCACCAACAAGAACATTTTATGGCACAATCATGCGTAAACAAATGGCACTATATCGGGTAAATTTGGAGCATGTTGGGTGCTGGTGATGTCATTGTCTGGAAATCAATCATGACTAATATCTTAATATTGTACCACAGTAGCACCAATGAAAATTGTAGTAATTGCAATGAAACATAGCAGTACAAACGACAATGTTTACAATTTCGTGACTGTTCCCTGGAAATTTTGCATGGGGTGAGGGTAACTTCACGCAGGTCTTGGAGTGACTGAGTGTCAGAGTCTCATGAAAGTTTGTCCCCATTTTTGTCCCTAATGCAAGAAGTCCCAGCTCACCTCATGAATTTACTACCACATTATAAAGTCGTTTATTCCAGGCTGAGTGCCTTTTATACTGTATATGCCTCAGGACACTACTTCAAAAATAAGAAACAGAATGAGATACGAGACTGACCGAATGAATCCGTAGACCACAAATTGAAATATTCTTTATTTCTATGCTTTTTTAAAAATCACAGCAGTTTTCTTTAATCAAAGATCATGATATTTCCTGCATTCACTGATGTTTCTGTCACATCTTTATAATTACAATGCATGCTCGCTTACAAACTGGTTTGAAATTCACAGTAGACTATTAAAGTAGCTTTAATTACAAAATAATTGAAAATATCAAAATACCTCATTAGATTTTTTTTTGTCAGCACATTCAAGCTAAAAAGTATGGTTGGAAAATGGAGTAAAGAATTAACCAGAAACAGACTGAGAGGATTTCTGGATATACACTGGAAGAGAATGTTTAATGAGCTCTTTTTCATAATATTGATATTAATACTGTTATTAATGAGCTTATTTATGCAATTAATAACTATTTATTGATTTTAGTTTCATTTATTTAGAAAATAAAGTAAAAAAAAAACATTTAAACAATGAAAATGCCTGTTGTAAAATAATGTATAATCAGTTCCTAATAGTCTCTGATTGTAAAGATGAAATCCGTGTCATGACATTGCTGGTATTAAACTCCAGGTCAGGAGAAAAGCAGTGACTGACTGAGTGAATGTAATGATGAAATGTACTTTACTGATGACTTCCACTATGATGATTTGTATTAAGATGAAAGTAAATCTAGCAGCTTCAGATGACTGTTTTATGTAAACATCCCGCAAACTCGGGATCATGCATGAATTGATTCAAAGGGAGAAAATAAACCATTCAAATTTCATTTTAGTTTGCTTTTTTCATGTTTCTGGGTAGCATACAAATACTAAAACACTTATTCACATCAGGCTTATTGGATCTATAAGGATTATTCCTTCCTGTATACTATTCAGCAACATCCACACAAAGCTGAGATCTTTAACAAAACATGACAAGCAAGACTGCACATCGTCACTACAGTAAACGAGAACTGCATCATATTGATTCGTGAACAAGCAGAGATTTAAACAAGGTGAAGGAACGTGAGTCAGTAGCAAATCTGCAATGCTCTCAGTTATGCTTTCATCAGGTTAGCATGTCGCTGAGAAAGCTAATAAGAGAAACTGCAAGAAGATGTGAAGTTCTTCTAACTATGCTCAAAACCTTGTTTTAAGATATTTTTAAAATAAATTGTGAATTCTATAGCCACAGGGTGGCGCTCACACCTGCTGTCAGCTTTGGACAGAGAGATAACTCCAACAACAACAAAAAAAAATACTAACAAAATATTCCCCCCACTTTTTTTCATCCCTAATTTTAGTCGTATCCAATTCCAACCCATCAAGTGTAGCCTCCCTATTACATACAACCACCACCAGCCAGGGAGGGGTGTAAGGTGTAAGGGTGTCGTGGATGGCTGCGGCGTCAACTTGGATTCAAACTTGCGAGCTCCATGGTGCACCTTGTCGATGTGTCACTTGGGAGCTCACTATAACTAAATATTCTAAATTAAATCCAACTGCAGAAGTATAAATAATACAAGATTATTAAACCTATCTTACACATTTCTTTTAATTAACTTCAAACAAACAAAAAAGTTATATTGTTACACGTACATTTCAAATATTATTCTAAGATATTGTCTGTTCATAAACCTCATAAACCACACAGAAGCAATATATTAGGAAAAAAAAATGTAAAGGGGCGTCATGGTGGTGTAGTAGTTAGCTATTTTTTGTTTGTTGTTAGCATCTTCCTCACAGCAAAAAGGTCTTGGGTTCGAGTCCAGGGCTCGGCAAGGGTGTTCAGGGTGTACCCCGCCTTCACCCAGTGTTGGCTGAGATAGACTCCAGCCTCCCTGCGACCCTAATATGATTAAACACTTCAGCAAATGAGTGAGTGAGTGAAAATGATGCAATGGACTGGAGAAATCCATGATGCACATGAGCTGGAGCAGGACAGACACACCTGGGGCAATGCAAGATGGTTCTGTGCAGAGTGAAGAATCTTGAAATCATTCTTGGGTATGAAAACTAAGTTCTCTCTGCAGTTTAGATTTGGCTGAAAGATTCCTGAGATAAAAATGAAGACTGACAGTACACATGAAGTCGAGGGTTATGCTGGAAGTTGTGGCACAACTTAGCCCCATAAATCCTCAGTTCTTCCAAACTTGTAGATAAGAGAGCTGCAGAAGGGAGACAAAGCTTCATTAGCACCAGACCTGTGGAGACGGATGGACTGTGAGATCCCGTCCACTTATTTCTGTTCATGTTACATCCACAACAGCAATGAAGGGTTATGATGTTTTAGTGGTAAAGAAGTAAAAAAACCCTAACAAACAGTGATTGTAAATTGTTAATAATGAACACAACCTGAGCCAAAGTGGTCTGTTTACAAGTGACTCTGTTTATTTATGACTGTTCACTGACTTCGTCACTGACGTTGCCAGTCTCTTTAATTTTAAGATCTGCAATACCCCACTAGACCTGTGCGCCATGTCTTATAGCAGATGATATCTCTTATTTGTTGGAAAAGCCAGCTGCCGCTGATTAAAATTCTTTATCATATTATCGCTTCCGGTATAAACTGGCATGACATGCCTTTGGTGGCCGCCATATTACCAAAGACTAATTCCAATAACATGGAAATGTTGAATGTTGTGTCAACTCGCTTCAACAAGTGTAACCAGTCTCTGGTAAGATGACGGTAACTTTGGCACGCTCCGAATACACGCGATGTACCAAGCAGTGCCGGTCTTGTGTTTATGACTATACCACAGACATTTTAAATATCTTTGTGCATAAAAGCAAGCAAATAATCTCGGGAGTATCAACAACAACACTATCAACTTTCGTGACTGCTGCGCGATCATTTCAATAACTTTGAAACATGAGATCCAAAAATTAATATTGTGTGTCTTCTCATTTCTTCACACTGCTTCTGTCTCTCACCACCCAATAACTATTGAACATGATCAATGTCTTCAAACAAGAAGAAGTTTGGGAAAAGAAACTATACACGGTTATGCTACTTCTATCATTTTAGCTACAGTTCGTTTATATCAGGAAACTTCAGGCACCTGGTCTGTCCCTGCTCTAAGCCTTGAAACCATCGTTAAAAAACTTAAACAAATCTAGCGTTAATTTTAAATATGTGTATACATTCCTGCATCATGTTTGTGTGTGCGTGTGGTTATTAGATATAAGATTGCCATTACAGACAAATCACAATTAAAGTCTTAATAAATACCATGATTACATAAATTCATTAAAGGATTTGTTTTTTCATTATTTAGAGTATGTATTATTTTTGTGTATGCACCCAAATATATATCCTTTACATGTTTTTAACTTTAGCCACTGATAGCCCGCCATGTTTTTTTATAGCCAGTTATCTCTTCTACTATGACCGGCTAATTAGCTAGCCAGCCATGTTACGAAGCAGCCAGCCGATTTCACTGCAGCTGGCTGACTCCAAGGTCTATGCCCCATTGTACAAGGCTGGGCTGAAAAGTTCAAAGACTGACCATGATGCAATGGTTGAATATACTGAGTGTAGTGTAATGCCAACACTGGGTGGGAATACACTGTGGATAGGATGCCAGTCAATTAAAGGACACCATATACATACACATATTAATACTCTTGTTCCTATCTCAGGGCAATTTAGCAAAAACAAGCTACCTACAGACATGAGAAGAACAAAGAAAAAGGTAACCTGAGTTCAGAATATGTGGATTTTACCTCAGGAGTCATCAGTGCAGGGCATTTGTGTGATACAGCCCGTCTGCTCTCGATAATATTAAGGTATTTGTTTGCCGAACAGCTAGGGGCAGTTAGCCTAATGTGCATGTCTTTGGACTGTGGGAGGAAACCAGAGTATCCCCACACAAGCACAAGGAAAACATGCAAACTCCACACAGAAACGCACTGGCTGAGACTGGGACTTGAACCCAGGACCTTCTTGCTGTGAGGCGGGCATGCTAACCCCTACACCACCGTGCTGCCTCGTTATGAAGATATTCATCCATTCATTTTCTAAGCCACTTAATCCTAATTAGGGTCGCTGAGAGGCTGGCGCCCATCTCAGCCGACTCTGGGTGAGGGCGGGGTACACCCTGAACAGCTTGCCAGGCCATCGCAGGGCCAACACACATACAACCATTCACACTCACTCTCACACCTAGGGGTGATTTGGAACAGCCAATTAGCCTACTGCGCATGGTTTTGGACTGTGGGAGGAAACCGGAGTACCCGGAGGAGACCCACGCGAGCACAGGGAGAACATGCAAACTCCATTCAGAAACGCCCTCGCCGAGCCCGGGAATCGATCCAAGGCCTTCTTGCTGTGAGGCAGACGTGCTAACCACTGCGCCACCGTGCCACCTACGGTATTGAGTTTAATTGAAGAATAAAAAAAAAAAGCTTAGCAATAAAAACCTAGTGACTTATTAAGCTCATGTTAATGATTGTCTAGAACCTGTTACAGTTCTTCAGCTCACATCACAGCCGCTGTTCTACGATTTAGGAAGCAGTGCTGGTTCAGTGGTTAAGGCTCTGGGTGACTGATCAGAAGGTGAGGGCTTCAAGCCCCTGGACCACTAAGCTGCCACTGTTGGGGCCCTTAAGCAAGACCCTTAACCCTGTATAACTCTGGAGCTCTGGATAAGGACGTCTAGCAAACGCCCAGCAGTGGTCTGGCGAGCTGTTCAGGGCGTACCCTGCCTTCCCCCAGTGTTGGCTGAGATAGCTTCCAGCCTCTCCGTGACCCTAATAGGATTAAGCGGTTCGGCAAATCAGTAAGTGATTGAGATGTTTACCTAATTCAGTAACCAATCACTTATAACCATAGTCCCTGCCATGTCCAATCACTGATCACTCACCCTCTCGCTCTCCTTTGTTCTTCATTTTAGTCTTTCGTTTCGGAGATATTACATTTTATAGGCAGTAAATCTGAGTTAATGTTTTTCTTTCTGGCAATCGCATCAGTTTTTGGACAGTGAGGAACACGGAACTGCGGCATGCTGTAAAGATCCTGGAGGTACAGATGTTACATAACAGCTTGACAAGCGGATCATAATTTCATGGCTGGCTAAAAGTTTTTTTAATAGTTGAAAGAGTTTATTGGTCTTTATTTATTTATTGGGAGAGTAACTCGAAGCAGTGCTTAAACCTCTGCTGGTGGGATGTCCCAGGGTGGTAGCATCCCTCCCTGTGACATCATCACAGATGGGACATTGTTACAGAGGGACACGGAGTCTGACCCCTGGTAGAGCATTACATGGGACATCCCACAAAAACCGTGAGGTAGCGAGTGTTAGCAGCTGCTGTAGTGTAAGTGAGAACAGGAACTAGCTTATTTTGTGGAAGTTAAATGTAGCTGTAAGGGGTGAAATGAATAAGGGGAATAAAACACAACACTATGTGCTGTTATGGTAAAGTCATATACTTGAGTGAGGCAACATCGACGCCGTTCAGCTCATCACACTGTGCTGCTATTTATTATTCTCCTTTACCGTTCACGGAGAGGCTGATAGTAAAGGGTGAGCCTATCTCACCCGACTCTGAGCAAAGGCGGGGTACACCCTGAACAGCTTACAAATCCAACGCAGTTCCAACACACATACGACCATTCACACTCACACTCACACACAGCGAGGGGCAATTCGGAACATCACGTCGCCTTTTTATCTGTCGAAAAATCGGTAATCAGTTACAACCTCATGAATATTTCCATATTAAATATTAGCGGAGCTCCATGGACCTCCATACTCATGCACACGTCGTAACGCCATGAGCTCTATTTTGTTGTTGCGTCTATGCTCACGTGCCCACGCAGGCAGCCCGAAAAAAATAAAGAAACCGTCAGGCAAGTGATCCGCCAGTGCCGACTGCACTTGCACTTCGCAGTAAACTTCGCCAAGAACCCCTGGCAAACTGTGTGTCGGTCATTTTGTTTCAAGCATTATCCACTCAGGATAACATCTATCAATCCCTAGGTAGTGCATGTTCTACTCTATAAATACCTTTCTTATGACTGGTGCTTTATTTAGTAACCACATGCCCAGCCAGTCAGGATCAGCAAGGCTTTGTCATTTTAGCTATTTGCACTTATCACACCTTTATTAATATTTTTTTTGTGTTTGGTTTTTATGATGAATCTCCTTAACATCGTTTTCCCGTACCGTACTGTAATTCTGATGCATTTTCAGATCATTTTCAGTGTTTTATTCTTTGGCTGATAACTGAGCAGTCTGGCAGACCTCTGTGTTTGTTTGATCGTAGACTGTTTATGCGTTAGTGGAGCCGTTCTCTCCTTAGGGTTGCACAGATCTTCCTGGGGAAATTCAAGGTAAGAAAAATATTTGCAGGATCCCTGACGTTTCTGGAGGAAGTCTGAGCAGCTGGGAGTGAGGGGTGAAGGATTTGTGTGCGTGGGTTTGGGGTGTAAACAGGAACCGAGGGTCTGTAGGTTTATAATGGCCCGTCATAGTCAAACAAGAAAGTTCTGGAAGAGTGATGCATCCAGAAAGAAATGTTATACTCAAGCTGATCCTCTGTATAGAGACGTAAACAGAGAAGTAAACAGCTGGAACTCGAGGTATGTGTGGAGGTATGTAATTACTCACACAAACAGTGAGGGTTTATTCATTCATTCGTTCATTTTCTAAGCCGCTTAATACTAATTAGGGTCGCAGGGAGGCTGGCGCCCATCTCAGCTGACTCTGGGCGAGGGCGGGGTACACCCTGTACAGCTCGCCAGGCCATCGCAGGGCCAACATACACACAACCATTCACACTCACACTTACACCTAGGGGCAGTTTGGAACAACCAGTTAGCCTACTGCACATGTTTTTGGAGTGTGGGAGGAAACCGTAGTACCCGGAGGAAACCCACGCAAGCACGGGGAGAACATGCAAACTCCAAACAGAACCGTGTGGCGTAGAGGTTAGCACGTCCACCTCACAGCAGGTCCTGGGCTTGATTCCCGCGCTCGGCAAGGGCGTTTCTGTGTGGAATTCCCAAATTGACCCTATGTGCGAATGTGATTGTGAATGGTTTTGTGTGTGTGTGTTGCTCTGCAATGGTCTGGTGAGCTATTCAGGGTATACCCCGCCCTCACCCAGAGTCAGCTGAGATATGGTCCAGCCTCCCCACGAGTGTGAGCAGGATTAAAGGGTACCTGTGGTGAATTAGTGTTACTAGTTCTTTAAAATGATCACCTATGACATCAGAGGTTCCTTCGTTTCCCCTTGTGAAAGTGTGTGCGAGTGCTGTGACTCTAGGCATGCTCAGAGACATGTTGCTTTTCTGATTGGCTGTTCCAGCCTGGTAGTGACGTTAACTCATTGGATTGGCTGGGCTGCGTCACTGACCCCGTGCATCATAACACATTATGGTCCAGCGCTGAGCTGCACAAACAACAAGCGCAGAAATCGCGGAAAACATTTCTTTGTGTTCCTAAACCAACTGACGACAGGAAAGCCGAGTCGGCAAAACGTTAGCTGCATAAACCATTTTGGATTCACCGTCACGCTCATCTCTGGCAGCGTTCTCGTCCTCAGAGTCACTAGAATGTGACGTCTCACTGTCTCCACGAGAGACTCCTCCCTCTCTGGTTCTAATAGGTCACCGTTTACACCCATTTCCTCCAAATTGCAGCCGTAGTTGCTTCTTGATCACATTTTTTTTTTATCTCCTAAAATATTACTCGCTGAATAGATCTGCTTGTTTACTTGCGCTGGACAACCCCGCCCAACGTGTTCACGTCACTTCTGGGGGAAAACGCCTGCTAACCATTGGTTCAGCCCCTGCTAGTAATCCACGGGATATAATTACCCAGTTTTGTGCTTTTTATGGTCATTAATGTTAAAATAAGCTCTATATCGACTAAACATATTACATACACACGAATTAGTGCGTAGTACTGCAAGTATGAACAATACCGCTACTCTTTAAGCGGTTCCGCAAATGAGTGACTGAGTGAGGGTGTGTACTGTAGCAAAGCATGGGACCTTTGTATTCTACTGCTTTAGTAGATCGTCTAGGTCTCCGTTAACTACTATTAAACCTATACCGAGACTTTGGATATCCTATGCATTGCTTTTTGTGTACTCCAAGCATGGAAGCATTCGTATTCGCATGCAGCTCGTGTCTGCGTGCTATACAGATGAAACAGAGTTCCCACCCTCCTAACAACTCCATATTTATTAATGAATAACACGTTGTACTTTTTGTCCAGTACATCAAGTTAGTCCCTGTTTCCATGGAAACCACCATGACCAGTCATTCCCTGAACAACAGGTGCTGCCACTTTGAGACTCCTTAAATAACTTCATCATAAATAAATGTCTCCTCGTGGAAGCCTTCACCAGATTAATGAATATGCATGTGAATGAACACGATTGCCGCCTAAGTGAAGGCTTTGTTGAAGGATTCGTGTGGGATTTGTTTTTATTTGCAGTACACAAAGCTCATGGATGAAAAGATTTGAGAAGGAGATTAGCTTTAATGTTAGCTTTAAACACATTCCTGTGGTCATTTCTGAAGTGAAGGGTTTTTTTTTGTTTTTGTTTTTTTACAGTAGTCATGATAAACAAGCCGCTTCATCCAAATTAGGGTCGCGGGGGGAGGATGGCGCCCATCTCTGCCGACTCTGGGCGAGGGCGGGGTGCACCCCTGGATGGCTCACCAGGCCATCGCAGTACCAACACAGACAACCATTCACACTCACGCTCACACCTAGGGGCAATTTGGGACAGCCAATTAGCCTACTGTGCATGTTTTTGGACTGCGTGAGGAAACCGGAGTACCCGGACGAAACCCACGCAAGCGCAGGGAGAACTTGCAAACTCCACACAGAAGAACCCTGAACGCGGGAATTGACCCCAGGACCTTCTTGCTGTCGTGCCGCCACATATTAGTTAATACAGTGTCTAAAATAATATACAGTCTGCAGCCAATAACCAGGTTGACTCACAGTCGTAAACTTTATCTACAGCACGTCATTGTTACGGTTGCTGATGGCAAGGTAGAGTTGGGAGAGGCGGTGTTGACCCCAGGCAGGACAGACTAGCGGTCTGACATTCAGACCAACACACTGCAGTTATCAGATATCTGTGTTGGCCCTCCAGTGGTCTGGTGAGCGGTTCAGAGTGTACCTCGCCCCACCCAGAGTAACTGCGATAGGCTCCAGGCCGGAGCATAGTAGGGTTAAACGGTTCAGCAAATGAGTGAGTGAATGTAGATGGTGTGATTTATTCATAGTGCTGCTGCGTTCCTTTAATGAGCACTGAACAGGGCTGTAAAAACTTTTGACTGGTCTTCTTGTTTTCTCACCTTTAGCTCCGGATGGTAAAGAGTTTGAGCAGCAGAGCACGAGCTGGAGGCCGGATCAGGAACCTCGCTGTGAGAGGGACTGCGCTTGTGTGTGTCACCTGCAGCGTCCTGGCATGAAACTGGTGTGGGTGCGAATCTCTGAGAAGGAGCAAGAGGACGAGGAGGTCAAACAGACCGAAGAAGAAGAAGAAGAAGAAGAAGCAGCGGTCAATGAGGAAGAGGATGAGAGCGATGAAGAAGCGGAGTTAGTAATGGATCAGAGCGCGTCTTCCGAATCTGATTACAGCCTGAACGAATCCCAGGGCGCGAATCAAATCAGTTTTAAGAGCACTCTGAATAAAATCGAGCGACAGCTGAGGAGGAAATCCGACCCCGGTCCTGAGGCAGTGCTCCACTCCTTCAAATTTCTGCCTCAGATTCATCCCCACCTCACCAAGGCGCAGTCTGTGTCCGAGGAGGAGTCTATTTATGAAGCCACCATTGATTTGCTGCCTCCACGCAGAGAGACCATAGAGAAATCTTCGAACATTCCTGAAATCCACATCAACAATTCTCCTCCTGCCATTCCGCCCCGGATGCCTCTGGATAAAAGCAAAGCGCGATGCATCCCCAGAAGAGTTCCCTTAATGCCTCTTCCAGGAGCGCCTCAAAGCCAAAAGCTGCCTTCTACCGATCTCGGATCCAGTGAACGCCTGCATCCAGTTCGACCGCCACCACCTCCTCCGACCAGAGCCAATGACAAACGCCTAAGTAACATCTCTCTGACATGTAAAGGTGATTCTGCAGTGTTTCTCTTTTAAATCATTCATTCCTAATCATGTGACGAACTGCTTAATTGTACCATTAGGGTTGTGGGGAGACTGAAGCTAAGCGTGGGCGGAGTTCACCCTGAACGCCTCGCCAGACCAGCGCGGGGCCAACACACACAACCATTCACACTCACACTCACACCTAGGGACAAGTTGAAACAGCCAGTTACCCTAATGTGCATGTCTTTGAACTGTGGGAGGAAACTGGAGCACCCAGTGGAAGCCCATGCAGGCACACGGAGAACACGCAAACTCCACACAGATATGCCCCAGCCCAGTACTCGAGCCCAGGACCTTCTTGCTGTGAGGCAGACATGCTAACCACTACCCCACGGTGTCGCCCTATCTACAGATCATCTCTGCATTAAATATTTAAGACAGTTTATTAATAATAATAATAATAATAATAATCTTCATGTGTGGCGTAGTGGTTAGCACGTCCGCCTCACAGCGAGAAGGTCCTGGGTTTGAGTCCTGGGCTCAGGCGTTTCTGTGTGGAGTTTGCATGTTCTCCTCGTGCTTGCGTGGGTTTCCTCCCACAGTCCAAAGACATGCACATTAGGCTAACTGGCTGATCCAAATTGCCCCTTAGTGTGGATGGTTGGGTGTTGGCTCCCCGCACCGTGCTAACACCTCTGGGCAAGGTCTTAACCACAAGAGTGCCTCTGTCCACCCAGCGGTATAAATGGGTACCAGTAAAAATACTGGGAAGGTAACCTGCGATGGACTGGCGCCCCATCCATGAGGAGTTGAACTCCTAGTCGCTTCACGCTACAGAAACCAGGGATAAGCACCGGCCTGATGAGCCACTATGCACGGGCGTAAAAGCCCAACAGACTTACCTTTACCTCCCCGCAACCCGAATGGTAGGAATAAGCCGTTCAGCAAATGAGTGAGTCTTCTAGACAAGTTCCTTATGAAGCTGTTACTATAGAAACGGCAGTGTATTCACCAGCACCTTTTATCCAATCAGCACCTTTTATCCAATCAGAATTGGACGTCAGGAGGTACAATCATTTTATTTCACCGCACTCGCTCTCTGTTCATTTTTCAGTGCTGGATCACTTTAACTGTGATTAGTAATGATCACTGAGTGGGTGGTGATGATGTAATCCACTGCTTTATACTTTGTGCTTTCTAATTCTTTTTTTCCTTTCTAAAAAAAAAAAAAAAAAAAGATGACGATGATGACAGCAGTGGTGGAGACGCTGAAAACAAGGAGCAGCGGTAATAACATCCTTCATAATTATAGCGCTCTAAGTTTCCCTGCGTGGAATTTTCTGCAGTCTGTATAATTTTCTTCTGTTTCCAGGCAATCTGCTGGGCTCACGCGACAGAAGTCGATTGATATGGAGGCTCAAATCCCGGAAGGTATGCGTACATCCTAAGCCGCACTATAATTATTCCATAACACGCTCATTTGTCAGCCATCCTGTATCTTCATGGTGTCCTGGCGATATACTGTCAATGTAAGTTTACCCTGGGGCGCTATGTCCGTGATCTCAGTGATTTGAGAGAATCGTGATGAGTGCGGGGGGTTGTGGGATCGAATCGTCATGATCTTGGTGGATTTGTGGAGATCGCACTGATTGTGGCGAAATTTTTGCCGCGATTATTACGATGTATTAGGATTTGGCCCCAATCGTGACAGAACGTGGGAATCGTAGTAGAGCTTAATGGACCTTAACAGAGCTTAACAGACCATGATGCGCCGTCCTAGGGATCTTTTTTAATCACAGAAATCGCCCCAGGATTACAATTTACCTCTGATGTCACAAAACACTGAAACTGGAGACTCCTTCCCTAAATGTGAAATAAACATACATGATTTTAGTCTGGTTATGTTTGTAGCTCATCCATCACTGTATAAATCCCAGTGTAAGTGACAATAGCTTATTATAACCACTATAGAATTAACATAAACACTCATTCACTCACCGCTTACTCCTACTTGAGTCACGGGGGAGGCTGGCGCCCATCTCAGCCGACTCTGGGTGAGGGCGGGGTGCACCCTGAACAGCTCGCCCGACCATCACAGGGCCAGCACACACACAACCATTCAGTCACACTCGCACCTAGGGGCAATCTGGAACAGCCAGTTAGCGTAATGTGCACGTCTTTGGATTGTGGGAGGAAACCGGAGTAACCGGACGAAACCCACGCAAGCACAGGGAGAACATGCAAACTCCACACAGAAACACCCCGAGCCCGAGAATCAAACCCAGAACCTTCTTGCTGTGAGGCGGATGTGCAAACCACTGCGCCACCGTGCCGCCCCAATATGTCTAGGGATAAATTTAAGACATTACAGGCTGCATTCATTAATATTTCCTTTAACAGAAAGTTGCTTTAAATGAAATATTCCAAACACAACACTTATATTTTGTCCACAATTCAGAGTTTCTGTACCAGACTTACACCGAAACCTACATTTTGAGGGAGATCCGTCGGCAGACGGTGTGTCGTAGCATCAGTAAGACGAGTGCTGATTATCCGATGGATCACGGGCCCCCGCGGCTCGGTGCCGGCTCGGGCTCCGGCGCCGAAGCTTTGAGAAGCAGTCCGATTTCCTTCCAGAGGATGCTGTGGCAGGACCAACCTGCTGTCCAGGAGAGCGGCATCCTGAACAGCATCACGTCAGAGGAGTGCAAGTACCAGGAGGTGATGAGAAACAGAAACAGAGAACAGAACCATATGAGAGAGGACGGGAAAGCATGAGAGAGGTTTAGTTCTTGTTTTGGAAGTGAAAGTAACATCATTAGAACATAATTACTCCCTCACTCACTCACTCACTCACTCACTCACTCACTCACTCACTCACTCACTTATTGCTGAAATGCTTAATCCTACTATTAGGGTTGTGTGGGGTGGAGCCTATCTCAGCCAACACTGGGTCAACCACCACAGACCATCACAGGGCAACACACACGCACACCTAGGGGCAATTGGTCTAATGTGCATGTCTTTGGACTGTGGGAGGAAACCGGAGTACCCGGAGGAAACCCACGCAAGCACGGGGAGAACATGCAACGCCCTCGCCGAACCCGGGAGGTGCCGTGCCGCTCTAGAACATAATTAAACCTGTTTAAATCTCACATCATTTAGATTAAAGAGGTTCAGGTGAGAAAGAAAAAGGTTGAATGTTTAGGATCTGAAGCACAGAGGACGTGTGGATGGATGTCCGTGAGCTGCTTTTGTGTCTGTGTGTCCAGAGCATGTTCGAGGTTTTGACATCAGAAGTGTCGTACTTGCGTTCCCTGCGTGTCCTGACTGACCATTTTATGGAGTCACGAGAACTCAATGAGACGCTCATTATCCGAGACAAAAAAACTCTCTTCTCCAACATCCTGCGCATCCGGGAAGTCAGCGAGAAGTGAGTCAGAGCCACGTTTAATTCAATTCTGCTCCCGGGTTTAACAAACACTCAGGCATTTTATTATTCTGAGGGAATTCTGTGTTGAGTGGTAAGAGACTGAAACATGGCTGCATTTCTCAGGTTTCTTAAGGACCTGGAGAGCCGCATGGACGAAAGTTTACTCCTCAACGACATCTGCGATATCATTAATTACCACGCGCAGCACAACTTCCCCGCCTACATCGACTATGTCCGGAACCAAGTGTACCAGGAGAAGACCTTCAGCTCTCTTATGTAAGAATAGTCACAGAAATAAACAAACACACGAACAAACAACATGTAATACAATTAAAGGGGCGGTGCCACAACTGTTACATGTGCACAAGGTTTTGGTTTTGTGTTCACTTTTTTACTCACTGATTTGCCGAACCACTTATTCCTATTAGGGTCGCGGGGAGGCTAGTGCCTATATCAGCCAACACTGGTTAAAGGCGGGGTACACCCTGAACAGCTCGCCAGACCATCGCAGGGCCAACACACACACAACCATTCACACTCACACCTCGGGGCAATTTGGAACAACCAATTAGCCTAATGTGAATGGAGGAAACCGGAGTACGCAGAGGAAACCCACACAGGCACAAGGAGAACAGAAACTCCACACAGAAACTCCCTCGCCGAGCCCAGGATTCGAACCCAGGGCCTTCTTGCTGTGAGGCGGACTTGCTAACCACTAAAAGAAGCGTAGCTTTTGAAATGTCCACGTCTGCCAGGTTATTTGTTTTCTTCCAAACTAATTGGAATTTCATTGGAAGTTTATTTCAGATTGTTTCTAGACTTTACATTTCTACACATGCACATGACTGCAGCTGTGATGGAGCCCCTTTAACCTTTCCAAAATATACATCCTGGTGTTTTTTAATCTTAAAACAGAGCAGCGCTGTTTGTTCAGCACCCAATGACCCTAAACACATTCTGAGTTTCTCCAAATTTAAATCGGCACATTGTGATTATAAGTACCCAAAAATATAGAAGATGAATTTTATACATCAGGAAACTTCAAATAATAAAAATGCCGATTTTATGTTAATTAGAATTAAAGTGACACGGACTCTTTGCCTCTGCCACGCCCATCCATGAGCATGAATTAAAGACACATGGAGTGTATTAAGGAAGTGCTTAAATGTAATCAATTCATAAACGTGCCGTTTTGCCAGCTTACAAATGACATAGAATTTTAGAATAATTTATAATAAATCTCTATTTTAATTTCAAGGAGTTGTTTTTAAGGTTTTAACGATTTTTTTACTTTTTTTTTTTTAATCTGTATTTTTTCTTGGTTTTTTAACATAGAAAGTAAAAAAAAGTGGCAAAAAATGTGAATTTATTAAACACAGTAAAACATTCATCCAATTTAATATCAATTTAATAAAAACATTTCAAATATACAAAAATCATTTTTAAAATAATTACTCTGTATACCTGTGTGTATATATATAACTCTGTACACTTTGAGGTTGAGCACAGCGAATTTTTCTCAACCAATTCAATGTCCATAATTAAAATAAATATAATATTTGGGTTGCTCCATTCCATCTGAGGCCAGAGGGCCGGAGCTGGCTTCCTGTCTAGGAAAAAAAAAAACATACAGACATGAATAAACTAGCGAGACGAAGTGAATGATACTAATTAAATCACATTTTATATTCCTTTATAGATCTATAATTTCTATTGTTTTATTTTTCTTTCTGGATGGGTAATTTTTGTGCATAATTTCATGCTTAAAGTGAATTGAAAGGCAAGGCTTCCAAACTCTAGTGTTACACATGAACAAATGTATGTTTTCCTTATCTGGTGGTTTTTACTTACATTTCCGAAGTTGGAATCTGATCAAATCTGTTTGATAATTTGCATTAGCCGGTTTGAAAAGACTGCGGTTTCACTCACGAGTGTGCTAAATCAATACAATAGGACGCGAAACCCCCAGTTCATACATGGCAAGATAATGGCAAAAATAACAGTATACAGATATTAAACCAACAAATCCGAGATAAACTACTGAACTTCTGAATAAAATAAACCTCGGAACAAATACAAATCATACACTTCCTTTCACACTCATCAAACAAGAGGACGATTGTTCATATGAAAGAAAATAATACAGTGCCATGCATTCATATGCAAATTTGTTCCACATTACTGACGAAAATACGGAGGGATCACGTGACTTTTCGTTATTTTTGCATTACACTGCCGCCATTGTAGTCCTAAATCATTTGAGTAAAAGAGTTTTAGAATGTCACCAGCATTGAAAAAAACATCTGCACAGTTTCTGTGTGTGTATTTAGATCATCATCAGTAGGAACGAGGGGCTTCTAAGATGAGAACTCCAACCAGTAATAGCACATCAGGATGGATCACAGGATTGAGAGAGCAGAAGGATCAGGATCAGTGGTATCTCAGAAGTAGCATGTGTACCTCAACAACAGCACAGAGATAGAGAGAGAGAAAGAATGAGAGAAAATATCCTTCTAATAAAAAACAAAAAATTACAGACTGCACTTTTAATGAGCAAAATAAAATTATAAACTACACATTTAATGAACGTTCAATATTTACATACAGTGCCTTTAAGGAAGAGGGGGAAAAATTGCAGACTGTTCCGTTAATGAACAACCAAAATTTGCAGTCTGCACCTTTTATTATTACAAAAAAATGACAGACTGTTTATTACAGACAAAGCCAAAGAATTACAGACTGTGCCTTTAATGAAGAACGAAAATGTACAGATTGCCCTTTTTAAAAAAGTACCAAGTGTATCATTTCTGCTAAATGTTATCTGTTCTGATGGGTTTGCGGGTCGTTTCCTCTCACAGGCAGAGTAGCGGGAGCTTTGCGACGGTGATCAGTCGTCTGCAGGATGACCCTAAATGTCAGCGGCTGCCCTTTTCATCCTTCCTCCTGCTGCCCTTCCAGAGAATCACGCGCATCAAGATTCTTATTGAGGTAGACAAACCGGCATGTGTAGTACATTCTAGAAAACATCAGACTTCTTTTGGGGAATGTTTCTCTAACAGGTGAACAGTGTGTGCGTCATCAAGAAGGAATGCGGTCTCAGCTAGACGTGACGTATGAATGCTTGCCAGAGAACAGACTGCAAAAGCCAGTTGACACGACACCATTCTCTCTGGTTCCTCATGTGTACAGTGCTTCCCTCCTTACCCTCCTGATATTTCATAGCATTTGTTGAGTTCAAAAGTTTGTGCCCCCCTCTAATTTTATATATATACGTTATACACACACATTTAATAATATGAGAATTATATAATCATAAACACATATTATAATGAAAGAAATAAATAAGAAGAAAAAGAAGCAATGTATATGTTCATTTTTTCCTGTATTATTTGTGCAGTCGTAGATTCTAGAGAAAGTGGGTTGAGATTTGAACTTAACCACCAATAACAAATACATACATTCTTTCAATGCTTCTAAAGAAGCTCCACTCACCCCCACCCCCCCAATTCATGCATGTGTGTTGCCATGGCAATGACATTAGGGACCGTGGTTAAGCTGTAAACCCTAATAAAATAAAATAAAAATAATGGTTAAGGTGAACCTGGATAAGGTTTTCTCCCAAATTCCAAAAATGTAATTTACCAACGACAGGGTTAAGGCTTTGGGTTACTGATCAGAAGGTTGAGGGTTCAAGCCCCAGTACCACCAAGCTGCCACTGTTGGGCCCTTGACTGCTCAGTTATTAACCCCGTAAGGGAAATTATTGTCTCTGCATTTAACACACACACACACACACACACACACACACACACACACACACACACACACACACACACACACACAC
>JBCNYH010000021.1:46007680-46027012 GCA_039654325.1 Tandanus tandanus | reverse complement strand
ACACACACACACACACACACACACACACACACACACACACACACACACACACACACACACTCTGAGCAGTGGGCTGCTTTACATTTCAGTGCCCGGAGAGCAGTTGGGGGTTAGGTGCATTGCTCAAGGGCACTTCAGCCATGAAGGTGCAGCTCACTCCTGCCACCGCCACACATTTTTCCTGCTGGTTCAGGAACCGAACCAGCGACCTTTCGGTCCCAAAGCCACTTCTCTAACCATTAGGCTACGGCTGCCCCTGTTGTATAAATGAGATAAAAATTTAAGTCACTCTGGATAAGGGTTTCTCCCAAATCCCAAAAATGTAAATGACCAACGACACGCCCATCCAGCCAATCAGCAACAGGGTTAATTTATAGTGTGGCTAAGTACAAACAGCCCTTGTTGCTGATCGGCTTGGTGTTATGTGGCTCACAGTGGTATTGCAGTAGGAACACAGACTTTTTCCCTTTTTTTTTTTTTTTTTAGAACATCCTGAAGAGAACCTCAGAAAGAACCAAGCGAGAAGAGATGGCTTCAAAAGCTCTGGCTGCGGTGTCCAAGGTAATTTAAGTGACAGAAAAGGAGGGGTCGCCTGCTCGCAGGGCTTCAGACGACATTTCCAGTTAATTATAGCTGAGGACATCTGCTAGCATTGCTGTGGTTTAGATGGACTGCAGTTGCTTTGTACTGCATATTTTGCATGCATTCTAAAATTCTTTCTTTTTTCCTTCCTGTAATGACACACACACACACACACACACACACAGATTATAGATGAGTGTAACACCCAGGTTGGGAAAATGAGACAGATGGAGGAGCTCATAGAGATCAACAAGACGCTGGAGTTTGACAAGATGAAGGTGAGTTGGACGTTCACACAGACAACCATTGTTATCGTGAACTTCCTGAATAAACTTCACGTGACCTTCAATAAAGGAATAAAGTTCATAGTGGAGTGTACTGTGCCATAGCATTCCTCCGGGTTCTCCGGTTTCCTCCCATCTACAAAAAAAAAGTTAGCAGACGGAATAGTGACTTTAATCTGCCAATTAGTGTGAGGGCGTGTGTGTGTGTGTGTGTGTGTGTGTGTGTGTGTGTAAAATTTTATAGACTATGTTCAATCACTCACTCATTTGCTGAACCGCCTAATCCTATTAGGGTCACGGAGAGGCTGGAGCCTATCTCAGCCGACACTGCGTGAACAGCTTGCCCGACCATTACAGGGCCGTCACACAGAACTATTCACACTCACACCTAGGGGCAATTTGGAACAGCCAGTTAGCCTAATGTGCATGTCTTTGGACTGTGGGAGGAAACTAGAGTACCCAGATGAAACCCGGACAAGCACGGGGAGGACATGTACGTTGCAAAAAACTCCATACAGAAACGCCCTCTCTGAGCCCGGGACTTGAACCCAAGACCTTCTTGCTGTGAGGCGGGCGTGCTAACCACGACACCACTGTTCCGCAGAGGAGCATTCTTTATTCTTTAATTAAAGATGTTAACATTTTTTATGCTTGCATGGTGGCATAATGGTTGGCACGGTTTCCTCCTCCAGTCATGACATGCGCATTGGGCTAATTGTCTGCTCCAGATTAAACCGAGGTGTGAGTGTGAGTGTGATTATGGTTATGAGTGTGTTGCTCCTGCGATGGATTGGTGAGCTGTTCACAGTGTACCCAGATTCAACTTTTACCCTAGTAGGGTTCGGAGAATGAATGAATGAATGAATAGTTATGCTTCTAATATCTAATGTGAAAGAGACTTCTGCTTAAAATGTTATACATTACAAGTAAATACATAAAATAAACTGTTTCTCTTACAATGAAACAAAAATCTGATTGGCTCCAATATTAAATAATAAATATATTTATAGAATTACTGATTCATTAATAGCAATCATTTTAACTGTTAGGGCGGCAGGGTGGCATAGTGGTTTGCACTACTCCCGTGTTCGAGGGCGTTTCTGTGTGGCGTTTGCATGTTCTGTCTTTGCTGGCGTGAGTTTCCTCCGAGTACTCTGGTTTCCTCCTATAGTCCAAAAACATGCACATTCCAAACTGCCCGAGGTGTGAGTGTGAATGGTTGTAAGTGAATGGATTGGAGTGTGTTGGCCCTATGATGCTCTGGCGAGCTGTTCAGGGTGTACTTAGTCTTCGCCCAGTGTTGGCTGAGATAGGCTCCAACCTCCCCGTGACCCTGTTAGGATTAAGCGGTTCAGCAGATGATGATGATGATTTTTAGCTGTTATCGTATCAGCATGTATTAATCAGCGCCGTTATTTAGGAGGTGATTCTTTTTTTAATTCGTGTATTTTAGTCCTGCTGTGTTTTATTTCTCCCCAGGCCGTTCCAATCATCTCGCAGACCCGCTTCCTGGAAAAGAGAGGAGAGCTGCAGGAGATGGCCAAAGGTGGAACCCTGTTTAATATCAAACCCAAGTTCACGTCTGTCTACCTCTTCCTCTTTAACGACCTGCTGCTCATAGCCACCAAGAAAGGGTGAGAGACTGGAGACGGACTGCAGAATTTTAATTTTATTTTTTATTCTCATTTCTGCCTGGAGTTTAGGTGAGAATCGTATGTAAGTTGGATGCAAATGTCGATAAAGGTCCTGCAGTCTGCATTTTAGCGGATCAAGGTTTAAAAACTTAATGATTAGAGAAGTGGCTTGGGGACCTAAAGGTCGCTGGTTCGATTCCCGAACCAGCAGGAAAAAATGTGTGGCAGTGGGGGAGTGAGCTGCATGTATATATATGACTATGAATATTAATAATTATATTTATTTTAATTTATAATGGAAATATTAATTATAGATATAAGTGAAAAAATAGATATTGGTTGCCAGATCCGTGGTTTTCCCTCAAACATTGATCTCCCTTTAATTTTCCAACAAATACTGAATAATATCCTGAGCAACATCCTATTTTTATCTAACATGTATCAATATGACATCATTACAAAACTAGGAGTATTCACAGAGCGCAAACCTTCACCAAGGCAAAAAAAAAAAAAAAAAGAACAAAAAAATACCCAGAAAGTTCACAGCACCTGCTGTTGGGCCTGCTGTAATACCACACTTCTTAAAAAAACAAAACAAAAAAAAAAACAAACAAAAAAAACCTCCTATTTTACAATTTTAAAGAATTCTTCCTGGATTTTTGTAAAGAATTCCTGGATGCAGAATTTGTTCCAGATCATTCCCGGAATCTAATGGGGTGTTACTTGGGCTATACTCCACCCCTCCAAAAATAAATCATTAAAATATTTTCGTAACAGACCAACACTGAGAAAAACATAACCAGAGGTAGAGGTAACAAAAACATTTTGTCTTTTATACATTAATTTTTCTAATTGAAAGCCTAAAGCTTCCTCCTTCTACTGGTTTTGCTTCTTTCATTCATTTAGTTTGTGAATTCTGTAATATTAAAAAGTTTCCGCCAGATAAAATGTATCCCCGAGTTTTTAATTAAAATCTTGCATGATGGTCCGTCTTTACCTTGAATTTTTAGTCTCTCCACAAATAAAGTCTTTTCTAAAATCAGGTCAACATAAGCAGTGTTTCCCCAATCTGCTAGCTGAAGAAGGAAGTGTCCGCTAGCTAGCAAGAATAATAAACAACCACATGTAAAGAGTCAAACAGCTGCAGTTATTCACACCTGTTTCATTCTCCGAGTGTTTCTGCTCGCTCTGACCACCTACCTGTCTTGATGTGTTGCAGTTCGGAGCGTTACGTGGTGACTGACCACACCCACCGCTCTCTGGTGCAGGTTCACGCTATGGCAGATCAGGCGATCAGTGTGAATCTGGAGAACTGCTTCTGCCTCACGATGCTGGAGAACCATCAGGGACGCATTATGGAGAGGCTCCTTAAAGCACCGTCCGAGTGAGTGCTACACTTCCTGTAGCTAATACGCCAGCAAAAATGCCTGACGTAAATAATTAAAGAGTTTTTATATACACATGGCACAAGAGATGAGAGGAGATGTGTAGGAAAGAGTTGGAAGAGATGTGTAAATCTATTTGAGCATACAAAAAAAACCAAAACACCATATAAGGTAACCATTAGGGCAGTGGTGGCTTAGTGGTTAACACGAAGGGCTAGTGATCCGAAGGTCAGCGGTTCAATCCCCACTATCACCACTGTTGGGCCCTTGAGCAAGGCCCTTAACCCTCAATTTCTTAGCTGTATAAAAATGATAATCGTAAGTCGCTCTGGATAAGAGCGTCTGCCAAACACTGTAAATGTATAAGAGGACGTTCATAAAATCGGCAGCTTACACAAGCTCCACCCCCTTCTAAACGCCAAACATTTATTCCTCACTAAGTGATGACTGGAAAAGGGAGGAGTGTGTAGGTGTACATGACTGTCTGTAAGGGTGGACATCATGACAGGAAGTCGAACGTGAAGCCAAAATATCTCTGAGGCCCTCTAGTGGCTGGCTGTGGTATAATTTATGACCCCGCCCACTTCTATACCTTTATGTTACTGCATGGAGACTTTTTTAAGGTCATGGTACATCTCCTTAAATTATTTTCAGGAAGTTTTCTGTTGTTTTTACAAGTTCGGTTGACCTTGAACTCTTGAAATATTTTCCCTCACGATGAATGTGGTTTATCGAACATCTTGGAGGTGTTGAATAATAAATGAGAGGGTGTGGTTGATGAGGTGATTGACTGTTGTACTGTTGTAATAGATGCTCAGGGAATTCTTTGCGGTACTTCCGTGTTTGTTGCTGATTTAGACTACGTGTTATGTGTGTGACACCTGCTTTTCCAGGTTCTGTAGAAGTAATTAAACTAGGTAGTTGTACCTTTTAAATCTGCAGTGCTCGACTCTAAAAACACAGGAAAAGGTTCATGGCGCTGGAGCTGATGTGTTTTGTGTGCTAGCTGTTAATCCTGAAGAAGGTCACATGACCTCAAGTGCTTTACGTCTCCACCCAGGTCTGATATGCACAGATGGCTGGCAGCGTTCCCGAACTCCGAGAAATCAAACCAAATGACGGAGGAGGTCATCTATGAAGACTGGGGTGAGTGTGTGTGTGTGTGTGTGTGTGTGTGTGTGTGTGTGTGTGTGTGTTTGAGTGTGTGTGCAGTCTGTATTGTGCTCAATCCAATACAACAGCACATTATCTGATGGTCTACCTCATACATTTTTTGGTTTTTTAAATTTTTGATTCTGAATGTGATGGTAAAGCATTTACTACTTTGTAATTTCGCCATTCCTTCTTACAACATTTAAGACATTTAGGGACTGAAGACACCAAGTGATTTGGTGTTTGAGGTGTTATTTTGTCCCATTCTTCCTGCAGACACATTATCTATTGTGAAAAGGTCAGGATTGCACGCACACCAGTCCAGCATTCACACACTCTTCTTCCGCAGCTATGCCTTTGTAATGTGTACAGAATGTAGCTTTGAATATGTATAGGACATCCTCCAAAATCTGTAAGCTCCCGTTACCAAGGGCACGGACACAAACCCCATGCCGTGACACATCCAGGCTTTTGGACTTGTTCGGATGGTCCTTTTTTTTTTTTTTTTTTTTTTCCCGGAGCTCATGGCATCCATTTCTTCCAGAAAAGACCTGACATACTGATTCCTCTGACCACCATACACATTTCCACTGTGCAATGGTCCTAGATGTTTCCAAGCCCAGAGAAGTCGGCGAAGCTTCTGGATACAGTTAACATAAAGCTTTCTTTTTGAACAGTACAGATTTAACTGGTGTTTATGGATGTAACTCTGTGTTTCAGTACTTGATTAAGGTTTGCTGAAGTAATCCTGAGTCTATGTGGTTATTCCAGCCATAGATGAGTGATGGTTCTTGATGGAGTGCCACCTGAGGGATCTGAGATCACAGGGGGGTTCAGCTTAGGCTTGTGCCCTTACCCTTTACATACTGAAATTCATCCACATTCCTTGAATCGTTTAATAAAATTATGCACCGTAGAGGATGGAGTATCAACTGGAATATCAAATCCCTTCCTATCATTATTTTTAAGCATCTCAATAATTTCTCGAGTCCTTTTCTGGATACTGCTTTTGGACATATCACGTCGTTAGTTAATTATTTTATTTCATGACTAGCCCTATATTGCCCCTGTCCCAAATTGCGTATTAAGTTGATCAGAAAACATCCTAGTGAAAGTAAGCTCACTAAGCAAATAAGGCTGTTAGACGGTGCTGTTGAATGGCAGGTTGCATTTGACCTTGAGAAAGCCTTACAGTTCCCTGCCCATATCACTAGCATGAGGCTAATGAGAGGCCAGACCTGATCATATGGTCAGACTCTGTTAGAAGCGTGCTGCTTGTTGAACTTACCCTTCCGCGGGAAGAAAACATGGAGAAAATATTTGAGCGCAAGAAATTAGGATATGTGGATCTCCGTGCCACCTGTGTCGAGAATTACCAAAGATGCGTGGTGTGGACGGTGGAGGTTGGTTGCCGTGGTTTTGTTGGCCTTTTAATGATAACATTTCTAGCTTAAATAACCCTTGGTATCTCTAAACTTAAAACGTCACTAAAATGCCTTTAGTTGATGGCAGAGCAGGGATCAAAAAGCACATAACAATGACTTGAAGAAACACCCTAGACACCCACGGTGGCATTAAGCCACTGGTGGTACCAGGAGTAGCAGTACTGCCAAACTGTGTTATCGTCTTTGGTTGGTGGCTGACGAGGGGGGTGTTGAGCAGCAGTAGGCTGTATGTATCAGCCGGGTTCATTCAGCCTGTAATAAAATACAAGTCAAAGTATTTAGAAATCACTATTTTTTTTTTAACATTTCCTGTACAATTCCAAGTGTTTTCTGATTTGTGTGTGTGTGTGTGTGTGTGTGTGTGTGTGTGTGTGTGTGTGTGTGTGTGTGTGTGTGTGTGTGTGTGTGTACAGACTGTCCACAGGTGCAGTGCGCAGAACAGTATGTCGCGACGCAGGCTGACGAGTTAAATCTGGAGCCCCCAGAGATCATCAACGTCATCCGCAAAACAAACGAAGGTGAGAACTGAGAAAGCTCAGACGAGTTTCTGTGCAGCTGCCAGTGTTGTCCCGTGTCTGTGCCTGTGTCTGTGCCACCACAGGAAACCCAAAATTGCTGCCATGTCATGAAAAAATTTTTTATTAATAATGAAACTGAAACCCAAAAAGAACCCACAGAATAAAAAAACATAATCTATCTCAGATAGTCAAATAAACTTTGATCGAGTAAAACAACACAAAACATTAATGGGAACACGGAACATAAACTCGTTAAACGGATAATTAAATGAACAAGACAGGTGATACAAATGAATGCGAGTGAAAGGCAGTGAAGAGAAAACAGTGTTAATCTTTCCTTTCATATATATATATATATATATATATATATATATATAGGTGGGAGGTAACTTAGAGTACCCAGAGGAAACCCTCGCAAGCATGGGAAGAACATGTAAACACCTTACTAAACTAAGCTTACCTTACTACCGTATTTCGTTTCTTGGTCTTGTTTAAAAAAAAAAAAAAAAAAGAGAGATTGATTAAAGATACTAATGATCTAATGATCAAAGCCTGCTATCAGAAGGGTACAGTTGACCCGGAAAAAGGCCCAGCAGGGAACAGGCAGTGGTCTGTAGATAGTACTGGGAGTGTATTTAAGGGCCATATTGGGAAATGATGCCTCCCTGTCCATACGTTTTAATGGCTGGATGTTTCAGAGGGCAAAATTACTCTCATATCACTCATTTGCCGAACCCCTTAATCCTACTAGGGTTGCGGGGAGGCTGGAGCCTATCTCAACCAACACAGGGCAAAGGCAGAGTACACCCTGGACAGACTGCCAGACCATCATAGGGTCAATACATACACACACACAAAACCAATCACATTCACACCTGTGGGCAATTGGGAACAGCCATTTAGCCTAATGTGCATGTCTTTTGGACTGTGGGAGGAAACTGGGGTATCTGGAGGAAACCCACACAAGCACGGGGAGAACATGCAAACCCCAGACAAAAATGTCCTCACCGGGCCCCCGAGTGGCGCATCGACAAGGTGCGTGGCTATCAACCCGGAGATCGCAAGTTCGAATCCAGGTTGATGCCACAGCCATCCGTGACCGGGAGTTCATGGGAGCTAATTGGCCGAGCCCTCATGGGAGGGAGGGATGGCATACGCTCACTTCCCTGTCACTCACAGTGATCACCAGCCAATCGTGGGCGTCTGTGTGGTCATTTGTACGAAGGGGCGAACAGCGCATTCCCTCCGAGTGTGTTAGGTCTCCCCCAAATACGCACACCCCTCCTGCCATGCTTACACCCCTCCTGCCGCGCCAATACTTGATGGGTGGGAATTGGCGACTAAAATTAGGGGACAAAATGGTGGCGGTGTCCTTACTGAGCCCAGGACTGCTGTGAGGCGGATGGGCAAAATTATCATTCCATAATTATCATCCATCTAAATTGTTTTCTTGTTCTTTCGTGTCTTGTCTCACTCCTCAGGTTGGTACGAGGGGATTCGTCTGTCTGACGGTCAGAAAGGCTGGTTCCCTGTGAAGAACATTCTGGAAATCACTAGTGAGCACATGCGACGGCGGAACCTGCGCGAACGTTACCGCGTCATGCAAGCAGCCAGCTCCATGAGCGGCTCGTGACCACACAACACACAGACGTATTTTACTGAATATGCCTAGAAGATAAAAAAGAAGAAGAGGAGGCGAGTCTTCATGATTAGTTATGATTGGTTTTAAGCCACAGAGACACTGATCACACTGCCGAATGCAATTTCTGTCTTATTAAAACATGTTCCTTTTACATGACTGTGCGCGCGCGTGTGTGTGTGGGTGTGTCCATTTAGCTCATGTTAAAAAGTCATCAAGTCAATTACACTCACATTCCTTTCTAACCTATTGGGTGACTCATGCACACCTCCCTCAATTCCCATCATGCCCTACTGAGTGAAATGGAGCAATGAACTGGAACTGGTTTCTGCGGTTCGGCTTTCACAATGCCTCGTCGATCTGGAGCCACTTCAATTCAAATCAAAGTAGCAAGCGAGCGTGAACAAAATGAAAACAAGAACTCGATGTATGTTGTGTTCATGTATAAAGTGTAAAGCTATAGTGGCTGCATGAATAATTCTTCTTCTTTTTGCATTTTTTTTTTTAAACCTACAGAGTGTTCTGACTTTGCTGTGGTTGTTTCTCTGAGCAACAAACCAGAAACTAGGTGGCGTGTTTGGTATTTCTATTTATATCTTATTTATAATTTGAAGGGAAAGAAAAGTGAAAGTAATTTATTTAAGGCTTTGTATGGAGGATCTACACTGAAAACGACCTTCACTAAAGAGGAAACAGTCTCCATTTATTCATTAGAAATATGGGAAGAATCTTTTAGAATAATAATAATAATAATAGTAACAATAATACGCGCGGCATGGTGGTGCAGTAGTTAGCACGTCCGCCTTACAGGAAGAAGGTCCTTGTTCGACTCCCGTGCTCGGGGTGTTTCTGTGTGGAGTTTGCATGTTCTCCCCATACTCCAGTTTCCTCCCAAGAGTCCAAAAACATGCTCAGTAGGCTAATTGGGATTGTGAATGGTTGTATGTGTGTTGGCCCTTCAGTGGTCTGGCGAGCTGTTCAGGGTGTACCCCGCCCTCGCCCAGAGTCGGCTGAGATTGGCGCCAGCCTCCCCGCAACCCTAATTAGGATGAAGCGGCTTAGAAAAAGAATAAATGAGAGTAACATGTACAGTGACATTGTTTTTCTGTTTTGTTGCCTTACAACCTGAATATTTGTTATTATGAAGCAAACAAGAAATAGTTCCAAAATAACACAAAACTCAGGCATGCAGAACTATTCAACCCCCAAAAGTCAGTACACTGTAGTTCCGCCCTTGGCGACGTCTCTATGAGTTTGGCACATCCAGCCACTGGGATTTTTGTGCTGCTCGAGCTCCTTCAAGAATTTCCCTGTATTTATTCCCATCCCTTAATTCTGACCAGTTGCCCAACATCCCCACGGCATGATACTACCACCACCATGCTTCACTGTGGGAAAGGTGTTCTTGGGGTGATTAGAACTGTTGGGTTTGCACCAAACAGTGTTGTATTATAGTTTATCTGACCAGAGAACTTTCTTCTATATGTTTGGTGAGTCTCCCACATGCCTTTTGGCAAATTCTAAATGTGCTTTCTCATTTTTCTTTCTTTAAGCAGTTTTTTTTTTCTTTTCTGGCCACTTTTCCGTGAAACTTTGGAGTGTGGATTGATACACCAGTCTCCACTCTGGAGCTTTCCAGCTCCTTCAAGGTGACTTGCTTTGTTTGGCTGAATAATACCTCTTTCACATATACATGTTCTCACCCCTGTGATCGCTGTTGTCTCTGGAAAAGTGGTGATATTGGTGAACGTACTTTGATCTGCAGAGGTCGTCATCAGGTTGCCATGATCGGCAACGCTCTGTGAATAATATTCCCTGCAAAACTTGGGCGCCATAGTCATGGCGTACCATACAGAGTCATCGGCATGTTCTTCCTTCATCACAGATGTTAATCCACATGCACCTGAGCGGAATCTGACTACGTAGGGCATTGGTGGCTCAGTGGTTAAGGTAATGGGCTACTAATCTGAATGCCAGGGGCTCAATACCGAAATACCACCACTGTTGGGCTCTTGAGCAAGGCCCTTAACCCTCACTTGCTTGGTTGTTAAAAAAATTAATTACATGTAAGTTCCTCTGGATAAGAGCGTCGGCCAAATGGCATAAATGTAAATGTAAAAACTGAGTCTCAGCAGTTCAAACTTTCTTCTTCAGATGGACCCCCCTCCCAGCACACACACACAAATCTGCTTGCTGCTCAGTTTCCACTAATCATGAAGAGTAGAAAATAGAATCTCTGTCCATTCACTGTTATTTGAACTTGTCTGTGTTTGCGCTCTGACGCCATACGCAGCTCTTCAGCTCCACAGACATTATCTGCAAGTCTAGCTGCTTTCATTTAAATGTGTTTTGTTTGTTTATCGTGAACCTGAGCGGTGCGTCGCGAGCCCTTTTTCATTCACTCAGTGTTTGTTCCCTCCTTTTATAATAAACTCATTCTCACTGCCTGCTCCAGCTGTGCTTTCTCCAAACATAGCACAAGGACAAATTACGCTTCTAATTTTTTATGTGGTAGCTCTACATCTTCAACAGATAAATAAATAAATACATCTAAATATTGAGCCTGCTTAGGTGGTACGGCATTGGGATGAAGTATAATTCCAAAAGTATAATTTCATTGAGCTACCTAAGACATCATGTTTCCGCAAATGGATGTTAGCTTAAGATATTTATTTTAACGCTTATTCTGAATACTGAGTTGCATTACATTCTGATGTTTTACCGTCCAGGAATTAGCGCCGGGCACCTGCGGTGTCTAGCAGATGGCAAGTTTGTTACATATCTCGTACATAAATACTTACCAAAAAATATATATATATAGTCAGCATCCTGTGATCACGGAACACGTAATGCAGACGTAAATGGCTCATAAACTGGACATGATACAGTATAAAATGATTGCGGTAAGCATACTAACGTCATAACAATGATGTACACTGGGCATTGTGTATGAACTAACAGCATACTACCCCACAACCTCAGGGGTAAAAGGGGCTTAATGTCCTTGACCGGTCTGTGAATCTTGGTCGACCTTCTCTAGGCAAGTTTGCTGTGGTGCCATATTCTTTCTATTTTGTGATGATAGATTTAATGGTACTCTGTTGGATTTTCAAGGTTTTGGACCTGTTTGGAGAGCTCGTTGGTCTTCCTGGTGTCACTTGCTTGGTGGAGCCTCTTGATTAGTGATGTTGCAGACTCTTGGGCCTTTAAGAACGTGTTTGTGTGTGTGTGTGTTTGTGTGTGTGAGGGGGGGCTGAGCTACTGCACCTCAGGACAGCTCACGTCTACATTTCAGATATTCGATACAAATCTATCTATGTAATAATAAATATTTAAAAATTAAATATCAGCTGAAAGAGAGAGAAGGAGAAACGGACTGAGACAATGAGTGAACCACTGACTGAGACCCCAAATGAGTCCTCAAACAGTGAAGTAGCGGTTATCACCTCCGCCTCACAGCGAGAAGGTCCAGGTTTGAGTCCCGGGCACCCTAGTTGGAGATGACTTTGTTGAATGTGGTTGTATTTAGTGTATTCAGTGAGGAAGTGCAGCTCGGTCTCTATTTTATTTATTGTGCACTCTGATCCAATGAGAGACAGTGAGAGATTCAGTCAAGCACTGAGTGAGATCAGCAACACTCACCCCAGTACCAGGACTTTTATTTTGACATTCATTTGACGCCTCTGCGTCTGTCACGCTGGCAATGAAGCCCCGCCCCTCAGCCTGGCTTCACTCCAAATACCTTCTTTTTGAATTTCAAGTGTGTTAACTTCCTTAACAGACTCCATTCCTTCCTAACCTAGAGAAGTGCACTTATGGAGGGATTTGGGATTGCTCCGAGCAGCTCAGTCAGCGGTTAGGGAGCTAAACACTCACTACTTTACATATCTGCAATTGTTATTGATCAACAAAAAAACACGACAGGATGGCTGGCAGGGTGAGTATATATCTTTTTACCAATTAATTCGAACAACATTAGCGTTAAAACTGTGTATAGTCTACAGCACTGCTTGATTCGGAGGTATTCACTGGCTCTAGCTAACAAGCTTGCTAGCTTGTATCCCGGAAGTTGACCTGTCTTGTGATTTAATGACGCGGCTTTAAAAGTTAAACTTTTAAATATTTTACTTTATTATTTTACGACAATAAAATACAACTTATGTTTAAATGTGAGTGTTTATTCGACAGTGAACTTAGTTAATTATACTGATGCAGTTGAACAAACATATAACGTGGCTAGCTGCTTAGTTACAGGCTGTGTCCCAAATGAGCGACTGCTGACTATAAAAAGGCAATAAAGACGGTTCAAAATGGCGGCGTAAGCACCCTACCTAGTGCACCTTGTGTATATTATAGCACAGTTTGGGATCGAGTCATTATAAACCCGGTTCTGTGTAGAAAACCTCCCTGATTTAATGACATTTTAATACAACAGGCTAATGTTTTATTTGTATATATTAAAAAAAAAAAATAAATTATTTCAAAACGTTTCAAATAAAAATATTGTCATTAATTTTGTGCAATTGTTTTCATAAATTAAATCTTACCGTAAATGCTAAAACTTTTAAAAAGTCACTAAAAATGCAAAAATATATTCAGTTCAATTTAAATAAACTTTAACATGAACTCCTGTAAGCCATCATGCACTATAAAAATAATATTCTTTTTAAATACCAAGTAATTTGCCTTAAGACAACTCCGCACCTTCATTAGAAATGCAAGAACCTATTAATATGCATGATATGCAAATCAGACACACTCCTTGACCTTTGTGAACTTTACATGTTTTCTGCATGTATTTGTAGTTCAGTGATAATAACACCAAAAGAGGATTTCAATATCAGAGTCTCGATTTGCATATCATTATTTATTCAAATAGTTTATATCTAAAATTATCGTTACCGTGGCAACTACGTTTTTTTACAAGTCAAGAGGACCTTGATAAGCGACGAAACATTTTCTGGAGTTTGGTCTTAAACATGTAAAAACATGTCCATTTGATTTGCATTTGAGGCGCACTTCTCGTAAACCCTCAAACATTTGACTTTGACTACGATGGCATTTCTTTCATTTATTATTGCTTTAATGTATTGGAACGTCTGAGAAACAATTTAGTGCCTGCTCTTGATTATAAACACATAATGATTATAAACAGCCATGTGATTGGTTAATTTCGATAATTACATGGTCCATTAAGCGTTTGGCAAATGAGTGAGTGAGAGAGTAAAGAACCAGCAGGTGTTCCTAATAAACTGCCTAGTATGCAGTATATCTTTAACTGTAGACTGGTTTCTGGTTTGGTTTCTGCTCTCTAATGACTTTTTTATTTTGCAAAATGTGATGTAATTGGTTTAATGTTCTTTACAGACCATGAAAGCAGCCCGATGTCCGACGGACGAGCTCTCACGGACCAACTGTGTGGTAGCCAATGAGAAGGACTATAAATCTGGACAGTGAGTATTATCATGTTATTACTAAATAAAATCCTGTTTTCTTTTCCTCTTTCGACATCGTGTGCTTTTGTTTATTGTATTTTAGGCACGTGATTATCAGGACCACGCCCACACACAAGTACGTGTTTACAGTGAGGACGCATTCGAGCGTGGAGCCTGGAACCATTGCCTTCAGCTTACCCCAGGTACAACACACACACACACACACACACACACACACACACACACACACACACATTTTAGAAAAAGTGGGTCTTGGGCTGTGATCAGGATCCAGGATGGTTTTGAAGGATTTTTTGAATTGTGTGACAGGGCATGGAGGCAGAAATTACCCAGAATGCACCGGGGGGAAAAATATAGCACTCATAAATAATTGCAGTACAGGCCAGAAGGGGGCACCACAATTCTACATCATTTACAATGATAACCCATGTAAAGATGAGATTGCACTACCTTGGTGGAGGTCTGCACCCTGAGTGCATTTCTACTTATTATTATTATTATTATTATTTTATTATTATTATTTATTTGTGTATTAATTTTTAAATAAGTGTGTGATTGAGATAAGTAAGTATATGTGATTGTGGATGGTTATATACATGTTAAGTCCCTTTCTTTGCCCAGATAGTTAAATTACATATATGTGTATCTATGTGTATGAGTATGTGTGTAATATATGTAGTACGGTGTGTGTGTGTGTGTGTGTGTGTGTGTGTGTGTGTGTGTATATATATATATTAGGGTGTGTCTTAACAATGTGGGAAAATTTAAACTTTAGTATTGTATATTGGACAGGTTAAATTATTGTGACACTTCTTACATAAACTCCAAATATAAATTTTGAGGGTGATAGCTCAATATTTACTACTTGCTCAACATGGCCAAAGTTTAGCATCGAGGTGCCAAGTCTAGCGCGAGACTATATAACGCAAACTTTTCTTGAAAAGGATCTACAACAATGGGAAGCAGAACAATCACAAAGAGGCTCAAGTTTTCCTACGTTCCCTGCGAGTTCATTCATTTTCTGAAGCACTTAACCCTAATTAGGGTCGCGGGGAGGCTGGCGCCCATCTCAGGGCAGAGTACACCCTGGACAGCTCACCAGGCCATCGCAGGACAGAAACTCGCTGACGGCAGTGCAGCCTCCTCTTTACGAAAATCAGCAATGGTTGTTTTACATTTTTGTCAAATTTACCATGTAGCCCGTTCCTCCCATATGGCACACAATGAAAACCCGGCCAGCATTCAGTTCAAAACTTAGAAATCTAGACACACCCTAAAATATATATATATGAGTGTGTGTGTGTGTATTAGTACAGTATATAAAAAGGGAAAATGATAATGATAATTAATCCCTGCTTATTATTATTACTATTATTATTATTATTAAGTTAATTCAAAGTCTAAATCGCGTGTCCTGTCTGGGTGTCCGCTGGTCATTAAAGGAAATCGGAAACCTTGTACGAGCCGTACCTACGCGAACATCTCTGGGTCCTGCATAAGTTGCTCCTTGCACATGCCTGGTGCCCCGTGTAACACCACCCACCCACTCGAGGCCAGGCCCCCTTTCCATATATGGTAAACGACTCTGGTCTCGACACTCTCGGTTTTTCCTTATAGGGAAACGCTGATTTATTTAATGTGAAATATTGACGATGTGGACGCGTGAAGGCACCCGGGTGTTAGAAAAACACTCGCAGTATCCTTTTTGTTCACTTCATCAACTGCATCAACAGAATTATTCTAATTTTGAGACCGATTTCCTGTAAAAGGTGTAATTTCTTTAAAAGTTTTGTTCGTAGCAAAAGTCTTAAGTGTTTCTTTGGAATGGATTGGTTTTAGAGTGTAGGATGTATTTTTAATGCGATGTCGTGCTTTGTTTTGAATATAACTGTACAGATATAATAAGTGTGAGACTAACTCATTTAATCAGGATCCCACTTCTCCCATGTGTATAAAACCTGATCTCAACCTTATAGCCGTGTGGTGTTTGTTCTCATCATGTTTCTCTCACTGTCTTTTCTTTACCTGCTTCTCGTCCTGCATCTGTAAAAATGAGAGCAGCCGGAACTCTCAGGTACAGCAGGAGAACTTTCTCCCCCGACTCTGAGTTATTTATTTTTTAACAGTAACATCATCTGTCTGTCTGCCCCTCTCTCTCTCTCTCTCTCTCTCTCTCTCTCTGTCTGTCTGTCTCTCTCTCCCTCTCTCTCTGTCTTTCTCTGTCTTGCTCTCTCTTTCTCCCTATCTCTGTCTGTCTCTCTCTCGTTCTTTTTCTGTCAGTTTGTCTGTCTGTCTCTCTGTCTCTCCCTATCTCTGTCTGTCTCTGTCCATCTGTCTGTATTTCTCTATCTCTCTGTCTGTCTCTTGCTCTCTTTCTCTCTCTCTCTCTGTCTGTCTCTCTCACTCTGTCTGTCTGTCTCTCTCTGATTGTCTTTTGCTGTCTGTCTTTGTCTCTCTCTCTCTCTATCTCTCTATCCATCACTCTCACTGTCTGTCTCTCTCTATCCATCACTCTCACTGTCTGTCTATCTCTCTCTGTGCCTGTCTCTCTGTCTGTCTGTTTGTCTCTCTCTATGTCTATCACTCTCTCTCTCTCTCTCTCTCTCTCTCTCTCGAGCTTCAAACACACAGCTAGTGATGTTTAAGGCATCGATACAGTAAACTAAACTGAAATTGTTTGTATAAACGAACGTCTTTTGGTGTCATTTCTTTTGAAATGAAAGGACATTTCCCTCCTCAGTGAGTGTTTTGTCTTTGCTAGAAGAATTTCTGCTCAGTTTAGTTCAGCGGGTGGTGTAGTGAGGGATGAATTTCAGTGAGGACTGAGGATGTGAGTTGGGGTATGCACTCATGCAACTTGGGTGGAGTCCAGACAGCAGGATGAGTGATGATGATGATGATGATGATATGAAGTGTCAGTCAAGGTGTAATCCTACCATCATTCAGTCCTTCCATTAACATGCCCTCAAAATACGTTGGAAATAAAACAGGTTTCTGACAGTTGCACTGAGAGTGAATAGAGAAATGACACCTTTTATTTCACCCGTTGTACGTCTTGTTTTCTTCTCCTCAATCTCCACTTCATCACGCCATTTATCATAATGTAGCTAGGTACCTTTCATCTGGATAAAGATAGCGTTGTACTGAATGCATGCTATCGTTGGTGTTATTTATCTTGCGCTCCTGTTAAGGCTCGGGTGTAAATGATTCTTCCTTTTTCTGTTTGTTCCTCCAGAGGAAATGGGCAGGTCTCTCTCTCAATCAAGACGTTGAAGGTAAAAATCCTTATTAGCATTATTTACTTGACTATAGTGTCTGAAATTATTATCTCGAGAGTTTGTTGCACATCGCTGTGAGTCTGCAGTGCAGATCTGACAAACTAGGGTTAAATTAATTCGATTTATTAAGAAACATATAAGATTTAATATATTATAAATTTAATATTTTCCTCACCCAAAAAGGTGCAAAATTTAATCTTCTTTCACCCAAAAAGGTGCAAAATTTAATCTTCTTTCACCCAAAAAGGTGCAAAATTTAATCTTCTTTCACCCAAAAAAGGTGCAAAATTTAATCTTCTTTCACCCAAAAAAGGTGGAAAATGTAATCTTCTCTCACCCAAAAAAGGTGGAAAATTTAATCTTCTCTCACCTAAAAAAGGTGGAAAATTTAATCTTCTTTCACCCAAAAAGGTGCAAAATGTAATCTTTCACCCAAAAAAGGTGGAAAATGTAATCTTCTCTCACCTAAAAAAGGTGGAAAATTTAATCTTCTCTCACCCAAAAAAGGTGGAAAATTAAGTTATCTTGTACCCAGAAATGGTTAATACTCATCCTTCACTCACCCTAAAAAGGTGGAAAATTAAACCTCTCCTCGCCCCCAAAATTTTGGAAAATTTAAAACTCTCTTCACCCCAAAAATGGTGGAAATGAAACTTTCCGTCACCCGAAGTATCGCGGAACACCAGCTTTTGCCTCTTTAGTTTTGTGCTAAAGTGAAAAGGTTAAAATACCTGCCAGGTACTGATGGTGTATCCCACCCAAAATCTTTTCCATAAATAAGCTTAAACTAAATAATTAATTAAACTAAACTCTGATTGTCCAAAATGGCTGCCCTAAGGCACATCACTGAAGATCTGCATGTGCTTCAAAGAACTCAACCCTGTGGTTTTTGTTTTGCAGTCAGCATTTACAACTTCGACACGTCCAAACAGTACATCGGAACGGTGAGTCTGGAAATCGACTTCCTGCAGAAGAAGAACGCAGACAGTAACTCTTACGACTCGGACAAGATGGCCATCGAGTTCATCCAGAGTTTTAACTCCCAGGCGTTCTGCTTGGGTCAGCAGGTACAGAAGAGCGTCAGTCATGTGTGTGCGGTGTGTAGTGTGATGTCATCGCTTTGACCCAGTTCCATTTTGTTTGTGTTTTAGTTCGTGTTCACCTTCGCTGATAAATATTTTCTGCTGGTAATCAAAGGCATGGAGGCGATGGACCCCAGCATTCTGAGGGGCGAGCGAAGCTCCAGCAAGAAAAACATGGTAACTCTGAGCTACACGTCTTCTCACCATACCCAGATACGCCGCTTTTACTTACACACCTGCGTTTAAGAGTGGTTTTATGCTGTTGATCAGCTGACCTACAAAAAAACCCTCAGATTTCAGAAAATCATGTAGTTTTAATTATACTATAATTAATTATAGTTTTAGAAAAAGGTCAATTTTAAATAATAATTATTATTTTAAAAAATGATAACACCAATAAAAAGGATACTCATCATCATCATCATCATCATCATAATAGTGTTACAGAGTGTATAATTATAATAATGTGAGTGTTCTAGATTATTATGCAAGTCGAACCAAAAATAAAGAAAATGAAATTTCAAACAAAACAGAAATGTATTAAAAATTATTTATTTATTAAAAATGTATTTATTTATTAAAAATTATTGAAAAAGTATTTCATTAACAATGTCTTTAATAATTACTATAACAAAATATTATACAATAGTCAAAAAGATTTAAATAAATAGTTCACTTCACATGTTGATAAACCCACCTGTATTCTGTACGACTTTAACCAGCCTGGAATCAACAGAGGATTTAAGGTTCCTGATACGACAGAGGCGGTCCTTAGAGGAACTCTGTCGGCCACTGGTTAGAACTCCTGTTTCAGAATTCCCCAAAAGTTCTCTATTGGGTTTCGATCTGGCGCAGCAGGGGGCCAGGAAGTCATCAG
>JBCNYH010000021.1:45944904-45973341 GCA_039654325.1 Tandanus tandanus | reverse complement strand
CACACACACACACACACACACACACACACACACACACACACACACACACACACACACACACAAACACACACACACTCTCTAGGCTCTGCATAATATAATCTAATCTTGCCCCTTTTTTGTTACCTTCCATTTTCTTTTGTGTGCGTGTGTATGTGCGTGTGCGTGTGTGTGTGTGTGTGTGTGTGTGTGTTTTAGATGCCACTTGAACACCGAGTTAGAAAGTTTTTGGCTCTGCTGACAGAAGAGGGCGCGTAAGTCCTGCTGTATTCTCTCTTCTCCTATAAGTGTGAATCCGTTCAGCAGCAGTTTTTATTTACAGGTTTATTTTCCATGCTCTTCCTGTTTCCTCTGTAGATTGGGCTCTGATAAACATGTAACCATATGAAGCGCTGTTGGGGGTGCACGGCCACATAATCGGATCCAGCCATGGTGAGAAATAACTGTGTGTGTGTGTGTGTGTGTGTGTGTGTCCATTTTTTGGACATGATCACAGCACGGTAATCTTTACTGAGTCTGAAAAGAAAGAATACCATTCTAGTTCATGCTGGCTGTGACGCTGATTCCTCATAACCAGATCATCCCATGTAGTAGCTGTAGACAGGTCATGTTTGAATTGGATTGGATTGGCTAGGGCTGGGCGATATGACAGTGCCATGTTAATATCGTGATAAATTGATACGTTTGTTGGCGATGTCGCTGGTAACTTTTTAACAGCTGTGAAAACTAGAATTGGAACTGTTACTGAATCTTAAAAATTATTTGTATTTGTATAAAATGATTATAAAATGTGTTCATTTATACACATATTATACAAACACATACACGTACGGGATTTGGCAGACGCCCTTATCCAGAGTGACCTACATTTTTTCACATTCGTATGACTTGAGGGTTTAGGGCCATGCTCAGGGGCCCAACAGTGGCAGATTGGTGGTGCTGGAGCTCAAACTCTCGACCTTTTGATCAGTAACCCAGAGCCTTAACCTCTGAGCCTTATACATTGCCCTCTAAACATTTATTTTTTATTTTTTAATATATGATGTATTGTAAAAATGCTTTTTAGAATATCGATGTGAGATTTTTGTCACATCGCTCACCCCTAGGATTCGTAATTTTTCACTCATTTTTTTAAACATTGTTGAATGATGGCATCAGTTGTTTAGCTCTGCTTCTATATTTAAACCTAAAAAAATGATTGAGCTTGTTTTGCTGCATCTGGGCCAGGATGGCTTCTGACAATATAGCTGTGAATTCTAAAGCATGACATCACAACACCTGTCCATGAACTGAATTTTAAGAGAAAGTTAATTTTACCAAAGAATGGTTAAAAAAAGAAAAATGAATGAATGAGCAGTTTATGTGTGGAACCCCACAGAGGAATAAAAACAAAATCCCTCTAACTTGATGTGCAGGACTCAACAGTTATCACCAACCTACATTCATTCTTTCATTTTCTGAATACACCCTGGACAGCTCAGCAACATTTAGTTGCAGTATTAAACATGTACTTTTGATACTTGTAGATTTATAATAGAGGAACTTTTTCTTCAATAAATAAATGATCAAGTTTAATATTTAGTCTCGTTTTTTTTAACTGGGTTCGATATTTATTTTAAGGGCTTGTGTGAAAATATGATGATGTTTGAGGACTTATTTAAGTAGAATTCTAGAAAATTCTTAAGTGTCCACAAACTTTCATGCACCGCTATATATCCCAGCAGTAGAGAATCGTATCGAGGATGTACGATCAGAGTGAGGACTAACCGTTTGTTCTTTTCAGACATTGTACGGCGTGGAGTTTCATGTGCTGCTGTGAAATCGGCGCTGTCACTCCGTCCTGTTCAACACAAAGACTGGGTTTACAGTAACTGTGGGTTTTTTACGAAACTGGACTTTCGTGTGTGTGTGAGTGTAAATAAGATATACTGATGTTGATCAGTGTGTAAGTGCTTACACAAGGCATTAAACATTCCTGTTGAATTTAAAGTGATGTCTTATTCTTAATGCCGCACACATTAGGTTAATCAAAGTTTAGTTTAGTTTTATATATACATACATGCACAGTATATATATATATATATAAAAATAGTATATAAAATAATAGTACTAGTTTGAATTAGGTTAGACTTACTGTACATTTGTTTCATTTAAAGACTACGATATCCAGATTGGTGATATTTATCCCCGCCTGTTTATTGTTATACATTTTGTCATACCTTCAGACAGTCAAACACTTTAAAATAAACTTTTATTATTTTTTAAATTAATTTATTTTTTTAAAACCACCATTATCCTGCTCTGACCTGTGTGCAGCATCAAGAGTATAAATGTCTGCTATGTGGTCATTGCGAGTAAAATTGTCAAATTTTTTTTTTTTTTTTTTTTTTGTATTATTATTGTTGTTGTTGTTTAAGTTAAACTCAGCTGGTTGGAGGATTTTTATGTGAGTTTTTGACCTCACAGCTGATCTATTTTATTACACTCTCTTCTACTGTCCTTAACCTTGAAGTCGTAGACTTTTTCCTGGGAAATCAATAATTAATTATTTTAAATGAGTTCATACGACACAGAAACAGCGTGATGTAATTATTTCGCTGTCTGGGCTGTAGACATTATTATTCATTCAAGAAATTTTCTTGTTTCTGATAGGTGGAAAGCCATCAAATATGATGTATATGATGTAATGCATCATTGCCATGGGATAACTGAATTATTGCATAATTGCCATAGGATAAGTTGAATGATTATTGCACAACTGGCATGTGCAACATAGTAACACGACTGTCCACAAGACTCAGCAGGAAACAACCCCTCGACCGAATAATTCTCTATCATATTTTGCCTAATTCAGTTTTTTGCTTATTATCCCGAGGGTATAATGCTTAAATTGAAATGTTGGACAAAAGCTCATGTCGTCACAAAAAATACAAAAGGAGCTTCGCAATATGGCCCTCGTGCATTTTTTTTTTTTTTTTTTTTAAGGCGTATTTTAAAGTTTAACTTTTAAAAGATGCCATCATGAAATGCGTGTGATTATTGTAACACTTTAAAAGTGGAAAAATATACCATGAAAATAAATTTTCGTTTGCTTTTATGTTTCCATGTAGTAAATACTAAAACTTTGACTGATTTAAAAAAAGGTGCCGTTACAAAGCGCACTGACGTTCATACGTCCATGTGAAGCTCATCTGCCTCTGTCACGCTTACAATATATAACATAAACCCTAAAAATGTTTTATTTAATCTTTGCTTTTCTGATGTCTCTGTGTAGTATATTCTAAAACAGTTATTCGCCTCAGGCTTGCTGGATATTTCTTGGTCTCAGGGACTTTTCAGTGACATCCAGTGATATCTTCAATGACTAATAAATGGAAAATCTTAAGCAGGGAATAATTAAGATCACACAAGCCTAAGGCACTGTTTTATCTCATACAGTGCAATGACTAATGCAAATAAGTATTTAATCTAAATAATCTTCTCTTTAAATCTTCATGGATTTAACATCACTTTGTGAGATGTTGAGGATTTAAAAAAAAAAATTTGGTTTATGACTAAATCCTGATTGATGCTTTTTCAGAACTTGCTTTCTTTTTTCTCCTTCTTTTTTTTTTATTTATTTTTTTTAACACTCCTTGAACTTTATGATGTTTGATGTTGGAGCAGGTGTATTTATACAGAGATGACATACATCACACTTTAACCACACGCTCTTTTTAATGAGTAATGTTCATTCAGATTAAACTGATGGACACTGCTAGAGCTTTTAGTAGTTTAATACCGTAGGGGGTGAGTACTTACTCTCTTGTACACTTTAACTTTTATTTTAGGAACAATTTTGCGATTTCTATCAATTTTGCGATCTCATTTTTTTTAGTTGGAGGGGGTTTGATTCGATTCAGGATATAATAAAGTTCCAGTTAAGTCTATTTTAGTTCTAAAAAAAGTGAGGAGTGGGGTGATTTTTCGCCATAACTTCCCCCCTCGTTGCCCCTGACTGTTAGTGTCAGAACGCGCGCGAAGCACACCTTTTTGCACACCAATTTAGGGAACACTATGTGTAAATTATGAGTATCGTATTGATGGCGGCAAGGCGTAAGATCCAACGCAAATCTATAAATCGTAAGACATGCTAGATAACATAAATAATGGCACCCCAGTAAAGGAGGGATCAGAAGAGTTTTGTTCATTCAGTGTGTCCACATAGTGTTCTTTTTTTTTTCCCCCTTATAACCGGCATCATTTTTTAATTGATCACGATGAGTAGAAAGCACATAACACTGCATGCTACTCTCTAGGAAAAAATTAGCTGTAGCCAGCATATTTTTTTGTTTCAAAGTGCTTTTTGTGTATTTGAAAAATGTGGGACTTTCTCAGAAGGACGTTGTCACGGACACTCCTTTCAGGCAACCAATCCTACAGTTAAGAGGGGTGATATCTTGTCATAAACATAACTAAAGCCAGTGTACATCATGGTGTGTTGTGTGTTTATATCTTTCTCTATCCATCCATCCGTTTATTTATCTAGCTAGCTTTGTGGACACACTTCCTTTGAGCACACTGTACCGTTTAGCTGTCATTTTGGCCTCTCTGGTCTTTACCTTTTAAGGAGTGTTGTGAACATGACTAAATTTTAATCTGCTTTTGATGGTTGATTGATTTTTATAAATCAGCAATCAGCACCTTTTTGAAGGTTTTAATAAAGTAAAATCATGTACACGTGATGTGCCTCGAAGTAAATACTTTTATTTATTTTTATTTTATTTTATTTTTTTTTAATGGTAAAGTGGAGAACCCAAGCCCCCAGCCCCCCTGGAGAAAAAAATTAAAACTTTATAATATACTGAATAAATTCAATAAGTTTGGCTTCCTATCAATAGGGACCTCTTTTAGGCAGTGCCTACATATTTATATTCAAAATGAAATCACTGATCAGCGATGGTGCATGTCTGAGATTCTTAGTATGCTTGTATGGGGAATTGAAACCTCTTGACCTGCAGCACTAGTTGGATGTCGAATTTCATTTCCATCGCTGTGTATTTTTAATACTGTATGTGAGTGAGGTTCAGTTCATAAACATGATATTTAAAGTAAATGAATTTGTTATGAAACTTTTTTCTTATTACTGTATGGAAAACCTTTAAATAAATGTTTAAACCTTTCTGAAAGCGTGCACTATGTCATCTATCTTCAGATTTGCGTTCTTTATAAAGCTCGTTCCTCAGGTCACGCGGTCTTATTGTTATTGTAAGCAAACACAGAACCAAACTAAGATATAAACCAGGTGAATAAGAGATACTAAGCCCGTGAGCTGGGGTGGTTTCACTGGGAAACCTTTATATTCATCCAGAATGACCTGATAATGAAAGATATACACATGGGCTATTCACTAATGAATGAGCACCTTTAAAACCACGCTCTCTGTCACAATGTAAGGTGTAATTGAGTTGTGTTCAGGAATTCCCAGGATGCTTAAAGGTTTTCTTTCATCCCCTACCCCCCCTCTCTCATTCTCTTTCTCCCCCTCTCTCTCTCTCTCTCTGTCATTTACACTCGGTGTTAGAAGATGCCACGGCTTCCCGAGCCACGATCTGACGTAATCATGAGCACTGAAATGACAGATTACATGCAGGCTGAGACCGTAGCCAAGAGGAAGATCATTACCCTTTATTAGAGCTGCGTGGGAAACTGGGAACAGTTTGGGCCACCGTTCTTTTAACCACTAAAGAGCAAATACGTTAACTAGGTGTCATGCAAGGTCATGTAGCGTATATAATGTGGGTTGGTTAGTTTAGGAGGTTTAGTAGGTCTAATTTTAAAAACAAAAGCAATGAGAGGAGTATAGAAAAAAAAATTGAATTCAGAAGCAAAAGCATGAGACGGTAAGTTGTTCTTCAAATATATAATCTTAGTTCAGTCATACAGATATATACATTGTATAATAAATAATATTTATAAAAACATTACATTTCCAGATGATAAAATAAAAAAAAGAAAGAAAGGGAATTAATAACTTTGTACAAAGCTTTGGATATATAGCGGGCAGAAAGGAGCACTGAAATGACAAGTGATGCTGGGCGGAGCTTGCCGTGGGAAGGGGGACGCTTCAAGGACGCAACGCTAATGTCTACCTTCTGCTTCTGTAGTTAAAGTTAATGAATGGGATGTGTGTACGGCTGTTGGAACATGCATGGAACCCTGTGTCTGTCTGTCTATGAAACCCATCGTCCCTCCCCCTTCGACTTTAGCCATCACTACACTCGGGTCAGGACATGGACACCGCCTTGCCTTTTAATATCCAAACAGCAGCTATACAGAGACTTGGGAGTTTAACGTGTATAGTTCATCTCCTCCCTTTTCAAGATCTATAGAAGTTAGAGCATATTAGAAGGTATATTCCTAAGGTTTATTCTGTTACTCTGTGTGTTTTTAAGTGCAAATTGAACTCTAGACCACTGGATGCACATTTGAGTGTATATAGATGCGTGTTTATGTATATTGGTGTTGATTTGGCCTCTTCCTGAAAACACTTGGCCTACCTGTTTAGACAGGTAGACAATTTATACACACCTGGTCTTTTCCTTCTAATCACCATTAAAATTTTTTTTTTTTTTTTTTATTAATTAAATAAAAGAAAATCCTATCAGAGTAAATTTCATGGATAAGAGATTTCTTATTTGTTCCTATAATTTTGTCCAAGTCTTTTCAACAGCTACTCCACACGAAGTGCCGGGCAGGCTATCGGCCTACACGATGAGAGCGAGTGGAATAACTTTTTTTCTATCCACACTCAATGGATTGTGGGAAATAAAGCATGTTTATTCCTTGAATCAAATTCTTAAAAATATACTCACAGTTAGGGGAAAACTCAGACTCAGTTATGTATTACGCTTCTTTTGTGCTTCGGTTCATGTATCGTCACATTGTCTCCAAAATCAATTTCTTTATTTATTTTTATTAATCTGTAATTTATGTGTTTGAATTCCAGGTTGTGAAATGTTCCTGCTCCTCTATAGTCCTATAGGTGGCGCACTCTGAACTATTCACACATAGGCAGGCAGCACAGACTCCCGTGAGGTCGGAATTAATTATTTGTTAACGTGGTGTAGAAATAACAATTAACAAACTTTCTTTTACATGGTTCAAGGTTTTAAAATTTTAACTGGAAAAGCTTAATAAAAAAAACGTTATAATATCCAATCTTGATATTTATAGAATTGTGATACAGAATCGTGATCTAAATCGAATCAGCACTTAAGTATCGTTGTGTCAGGTGGTCCCTAGTGGTTCCCATCCCTGATATATGTTTTTACCATCAATAAAGAGGAGTGGCTGCCTCTATCCCACAGCCTGACAGACCAATCAAATCATGTTTGGTTGGGGGGGGGAGCCTACATTTTATTTTTTTTAGTTAATAATTTTTTTTTTTTTTAATTAATACATTTTTTGGCGCAGTTGTTAGCACGTCCACCTCACAGCGAGAATGTCCAGGGTTCGATTCCCATGCTCGGGGTGTTTCTGTGTGGAGTTTGCATGTTCTCCCCATGCTTGTGTGGGTTTCCTCTGGGTACTCCGGTTTCATCCTACAGTCCAAAAAAATTGGCTGTTCCAAATCGTCCCAAGGTGTGAATGGTTGTATGTGTTTTGGCCCTGCAACTTAGAATAAGCGGCTTAGAAAATGGGGGAAAAAATGAAAATAAATTCAAAATCGTAGTAGTAGATTAGCCAATCAGAACGTGTGATGGCTCATATCCCTTGGGTACAGATAGAATAAATGTATTTATATTTCTGTACATGTAGACCAATGTCTGAGATCAGTGACTGCTATTTCCTCCATTGTTTTTCAACCTAATCTCCATTTCATCAGTTCATTTTCCCCATCCTGGGTATGACTGAAAAAAAAAAAAAAAACAGGTTCGAGTTTAAACTCACTAACAGTGAAAATCTGAGGGCAGATGTCGGGTTTTGTTAATAAATGATTAAAACAGGATTTAACCAATGCAAATTTCAACACTTAACTTCATCCAAATTGTACTTAAATTCAAGTCTATTTATAATGCCTCTGAAAAGATCATCTGTATCGATTAAAAGTTTTATTTATGTATTTACATGCACCAGTATTTCTTTAAAAAGCTTACAGATACATCAGCTGCAATTTCTAAATGAAATCCAGTTTAATTAATTCGTCGTTTTGCTTTATTTAATCGCATGGTGTATTTTATTTTAAAAAATGTTTTTTTAATTTTAAATGAACGACTGCCCTTAGACATCCATTATAAGTGAGTCTGATACAATTTGTAACGGGAATTCAGTGTAGTAGGTATCATTTTAGGAACCACTACCCATTGACTTTCTTTTCATTGGAAGCTAATAGAACCGTTATAATTTCACATTATTGAGTCAAGGATTTCAAAATCTTTATCCTCAGAATTCATTGTCTGTCCACAGACTTCCATTATAGGTAAATTTTATAAAATGGGGCGTGTCACAACAAACTAAGTCCAGATGGCCCAAGAATTATAAGTTGTTTTATTGTAGTGGTCACCAGCCCTGTCTCTGGAGATGGAAGTACCTTCCTGCAGGTTTTATCTCCAGGCAGAATCTAACACACCTCTTTTAGCTGATGAAGAACTTCTAAGGTCAGTGATTAGATGGTCAGGTGGGCGGGATCATGGATGGAACCAAAGTCTCCAGGGAGGTTGATCTCCATGAGCAGGCTTGGTGACCTTTTTTTTAATTGGATAGTTAAAATGTACCGTAATTCACTTTACGATACATAAGAGGGTATTGGTGAAATTTGGTGGAGCCAATCCTGGGACATTTGTGCAAATATTTAAGGTATTAATCAGGCGTCATCTTATAGCAAGGTAAGGTAATAAGGTATCATCCTAATGGCAAGCACAGAAACGCCCTTGCCAGGTACGGAGCTTGAACCCAGGACCTTCTTGGCGTGATGCGGAAGTGCTAACCATGACGCCACCGTGTCGCCGTTGTACAATTCAAATTGAATCAAACGTTTTGATAGATTTTACAACTGCCCTTCGATTGCCACCCTACGCAAGTACTGTTTGTACTTTCTAATGGAAAGGGAAATTGTCCTCAGTGGTAATTGCGCTTCAGATGCAGTAGATAGACATGACGTTTGGAAATGCTCGAGTTCTCCTTTAACTGGTGCGCCAGTGCAGGATCAGTGAAGGCATTAGGGAAAGTATAAGGATTACGTCAGTATCAGTAGTCTATTCAGGTTAAAAAAAAAAAAAAAAAAGACCCCAGCCTTCAGATACACTTAAGGCTCAGAATGATCAGTAGTTAAGTAAGCGCACTCCCTCCTTCTCCCCTTTCTTCTCTCCCTTCTCAGCCCCCTCCAGCTCTGTTCATGTCTGTGTAGGGTGCGAGCGTGTTGGGCAGATACGGTTTCAGCCAGCAGACCTTGAAGAGAGATGATCAGAGAGCTAGACTGACAGGTAGAGTGACTCCAGAAGACATTGAGGGATCAGGTAATAATGTGCGACACTCTTTTCACACATCGCAGCTGAAATAAATACAAAAAAACAAGAAAGAAACGCATCAGGAATGATAGTGGTAATCACATGGTAGCTAATTCTCCCAGAAAAGAGGCTCGACTGTTATTAAAAGATATTAAAAGTTCAGGTACCGAAGTGCCACTGACCAAGTGTGTTCTGTATTCAATACAATCTTGTGAGTAAGTGTGTATGTGTGTACACGCATCGGCTACTCAGTCCTATCTCTTTCAGTCTTTAGTTCTTTCCCTGCCACCCCCTGCACTTTCTGTGCCGCTCATTTGCACGTGTGTACGTCGTAGACCCGTACGCACTCTTGGCAGCTGACATAGCAGCACCAGTGGAAGATGCAATGGCACTTCTCTTTGCGCCTTTCAGTCCGCGTGTTGTGGCCGCGGCCGCAGCAGAGAAGGTCGCAGCCCTCGATGCCGTGAGACGACACGTTACAGACGCGATCACGTGTGCCGAACGAGCCCGTCTCGGGGTTCGGCTCGCAGAAGTTGGGCGAGCCTTCGTAGTAGACCAGGTCTCTCTCGGTGGGGTGCTTGAAGAAGGCGTACTTGGCTCGCAGTGTTTCGACCCAGCCGCGGGACTCCCGGTGTTTCTCCACCACCATCTCGGACGCGCTGTCATACTTGTCCTTCAAGTAGTCGCCCAGCAAGCGGAAGTCGGGCTGCGCCCACCAGCATGTCTTCACTTCACAGCTCCCTGACAAGCCGTGGCATTTACAGCGCAGGTGCATGTTCTCCAGGATGGTCTTCAGGAGAAAAGACACACATAAGAGTCTGGATATTATACAGGGACTTGATGCTCGACATTAACGCAATGCATGAAATCTCTAGTGTCAGCACCTTGTAACAGTCAAATGTGAGAAAGTTTCCGGACAGAGGAATCTGATAACAGGAACTAACTTGTTTCATGGAGGTTCTACAACATCAAATGTAACCATAAACAGATAAAAAGTGCAGTGCTTCACTGGCATGACGTTGCTGTATAAGGCCTCTCTCACATACATTGCGCAACAGGTATACCACAGGTGCATAGACAGAAAAGTGGGCAAATTCTGAGGATAGTTGAGGGTGTGTTGTATCAAACTCACCTGTTGTGCAACAGAAAATGCCGTATTAGACCCTCGTCATGAAGTTTTGAACAAATTACATTTTCCCCCTTTTTTTTTGTGTTTTTCTCCCCCGTTTTCTCCCCTAATTTTAGTCGTATCCAATTCCCACCCATCAAGTATTACCTTCCCTATCACATGACCACCACCAACCAGGGAGTGGCGTAAGCATGCACATGGGAAAGTGCTACCTGCCCCCTCGAACAAATGAGCTCATAGACACCCAAGATTGGCTGGTGAACGCTGTGAGTGACAGGGAAGTGAACGTATGCCTTCCCTCCATCCCGTGAGAGCTCAGCCAATTAGCTCCTGTGGGCTCCCGGTCGCAGATGGTTGTTGCATCAACCCGGATTCTAACAAATATTTTCCATCTTGCATTAAATTCTCAACGACAGGTAAATTTCTTAGGTCTGTTGCGCGATGCCCTACGTCGTTACAAAAGGCATACTTTTTAGGGTCATCTGATGCACTCAAACAAACGTACAGTTTCCTTACATTAATCATATAATTGCTTTACGTTGAACCCACTGGACATCCTTATATACCCATTCGTCATGTAACGTGCGAGTATTTATTTATTTTTGTCTTGCAACATTCGTCTCACTTTCGGATGAGTATCATATGATTTGAATTGCAGGCCCGAGCTGTTTCCTCCCATGGCAGACGTACAACACATTATTCTATACGTGAGCGCAACAAATCCACTTCACCCAAACCTACGCCAGTCCCTTCTGGCACAGCTCAGCTGAATTTGTTTAAAAAAAAAACAAAAACCCTGCAGGTTGTTTGTGTAAGACTGTACACGTATGGAATTTTTCACTGAAAAAGTCTAAAGATTCAGGAAACGTGTTTGAGAAAGTGTTCAGGATTCAGTGAGACAGAACACAGAGAGCCTGATGAGCTAAAAGAATACATCTGAAACAAGTCTCAGTAAAGACAACAGTCTAAAGTCGTTACTGAAATTTACTCTTTCATCATGTATGGAGGCCAGTGGTAACTTTCAGTAGCCAATGGTAAATAATTCATTTTTATAATTATAACATGCTAATAGTTATCGATTAATCAAGTTAGCCAACCAAATAATGCTAGTGTCGAACTTGGATGCAAAGACTCTGTAATTATGACTTGGAAAAAGGGTCACAGGACCATCTGAGAAGCACGTCCATGTTTTCCCTCCTAATAAAGCCATAGAAATTAGGTTATAAGCTACCTGGGGTATGTTAGCAAAGAACCCATCGATTTTTACTTGAGTAGATATTAAGTTGCAGCACATCTTGGTACCCGGTACTATAAAGCACTAAATAGGTCGAAATAAGTTCAAAATGTGGCACATGATGTTCATCATAGCTTTAATGTGCTGATTAAATATGGCATGTAATGGTTAAAGTCTGGGTTTGTGCAGGGAAAAGTCATGCCTATATTGGTTTCCTGGTCATGTGCTTAGTGCCAGGCCTTGGCTACAGGTGTTATGCAGCTGCTAAGCTCAGAGACAGGCAGTTGCAGCTCAGTCTTATAAAAAGTCCCACTCTGCCTTTGTTTTGGTTTGTTTTCTTTAATTCCCTGGCTATATTTAGCTGCAGAATTCCCCAGCTGCGGCGGAAGGCAGGTGTTTGCTGGCCCCCCGGGGCCCAGCCAGGGCCTCTGACATCATGTCCTGAACTCATCAGGCCCGCGGCGCCTCCCGTGGCCCACTCAATAACAATGGAGTGTGAGAGGCAGGTGAGGAGGCCTGGGGTCCTGACAGGGCTGCCTGTCTCGCTGCCTGCTCCTGTGGTCTCTCACTGCTCTTGTCGAGTGCAGATCAAAGGGCTGCTGTGTTGTGGTGTGGTCTTGCCAATTGCCCCTCAGCAGCCTCAGCGCTAATCGACTCCAGCAGCGAGCTGACGGGCGAAAATCCTGAGCCCCGCCGCGTTATTACCCCCCCCCTCCCCCCCTCCCCCCACCACCCTCAAACCGCTAACTACGTTTACACCTCTGTCACGGATTTCGGCAGGGATGCGAGACATGCAAGGTATGAAAAGATCAGGAAGGTAATTACCCAGTAATTTCACATATAAATGCGTCTTTCGGGGCTAAAAGGCACTACGAAAAGAGATCAGGCACTTCTTGACAGTTGATCTGTCATGCATTTACCACCTTGAGCTGTGGCTGAGCCCCACCCACGAACAATATAAAAAGAGCTTTGTTCATTGTCTTAGTCACTTAATTCCCTTTTATTGTACTTCCAAACTCTTTGATTGTTGGCCACAGCCTTTTTTTAAATGTTCCTCAAGAGAGTTTTTTTAATCTTGCTGACAAGTTCATTAGCTACACTTGTGTCTAAACACATGCTCTTTTTCAGGTTCATGTATCACGCAGGTGTACTCTGTAAGTAGTAGCTCGACTGTAACTATTTATTGCTGCACTTGATTCACTCATACGGCGCCAGACACTACCATGTGAATGGTATTCTAAAAATACACTTTCTGCCAAAGCGTATCTGTTCAGTGGTGTTCCCGTGGTAGTTTCTTTGCATGGATGGACCTGTATGGTAGGTAGAAATGTTACATGAGCAACATGATTCAGATCTTACCATTCGTCCAGCTTCGTTGTTGTGCCGGTTCATGGCGGAACGGGCGTCTGGCCTGTTTTCTCTCGCATCTGCAAACTCTCTAGATACGAGCACCCCGAATTCTGCATCTTCGCTACAGCCGCCCCACTTCCAGCCCTCACCTGGTGGCCCTTTGTGGTGGGAATCACAGCCGCACATGGTAGAGGTTCCTTCTGCACAGGATCGCGTCACTGCAAATGCCACCCCAGCTGAGGCAATGGCATGGACAAACGCGGACTCTCTAGTGGCTAGGGAAAGGTGAAGACAGGGAGAAACAAGGGAAAGAAAAAAAAATACTTCTTACACAAGGATACTTTCAATATTCTTTTGAGAAGCAGATGTTAATGTGTGGTGACTTTTAAAGTTATCCAAAAGACAGTGCTGTATCCTGAGGGTCCGAAATTTCCATCTGCAATCCTCCTGAAACTCTTGCATCAGACAGTGTCTTAAGGGCACGGATCATTTTCTGTGATGTGCTCTGAAATATCAATGCACTATAAGGACAGGCACGTCTTTGACATGACAGTCTGAATTGTTGCACATGTCGTTTGAGTCTAATGCTACCTTGGGTTTCAGTGACACCATGTCATCTTTAAGATCTCTCCAGATCAATCGCCTGAGGCCACGTGCGTGAAAATCGGTGATGGGTTTATGTGTTTGCTCTGTGAAGGCATGTGTTGAGAGATTGGATTTACTCCTGCTTTGAATGCAACAGATTATTAGGTAACCGGACACCATTGTTTCACAATCGCAGCACACTTACTGTGGCTCTCCCACTTTTAATCTGCTCTCCGTCCCTAAGGCGCCACTGAACTTACCACACAGGCCTTCTCAACGGTCAAGTGAACGGCCCCCGCTACTGCCTGATTGCTTTAACGACCACCTTTCACATCACACCACTCATTCCTATACATCCCACATGTACAGACACATACATACACTTCCTAAAAAATTTTTAAACTTCTAACGCTGAGATCTCTGGTTTGTCATGTTGCATTCAAACTTAAATGCGGTTTAGCCATAAGGACACTTTGAGCGACACACAAGGCATGTTTCTGCAGACACCTTTTTCCAAAGCTTTTTAGGCACTCAGGAATTTTATCTGTTCCCACCACAGGAACATTTCCAGAAACACTTAAGTGCTTGTTAAGGAGCTCCGGGACTTTACCACCACAGGAGATTTCTCAGGAACTTTTGCAGGAACTCCGAAATGCTGGCCATGTTTCCATCAAAAGAACCATTTCAGGAACCCAGGAGCTTGCAGGAACTCAAAAATGTTGGCTATGTTTCCATAAAAAGACCCTTTTTCAGAAATCCAGAAATTATTGCAGGAACTCAGAAATGCTGGCCATGTTTCCAATACAAGAACCTTCTTAGGAACCCAGAAACTGTTGCAAGAACTCAAATATTGGCCATATTTCTATCACAAGAACTTTTTGAGGAACCCAGAAATTGTTTCAGGAACTCAAAGATGCTGGCCATGTTTCCATCAAAAATTCATTTCAATTGAATTTCATTTCACTTAATTCAAATTCATTTTCAAGAAGCCAGAAACCTTTTAAGGTGGTACGGAAACAAGTTTCCACCACCGGAATATTTTCAGAACTAATTGTCTTTTTAGAATTTCAGAAGTTTGACTATTTTTTTTTCATTACTGGAACAAAAATCCAGGAATATTTTAAGTTCCTCTGGAATTTTAGACCTGTTTTTATTACAGAAACCTTTCTTAAAAAAGGCCAGTTTTTTTTTAGCAGTTCAGGAATTGATTTGTTTCCTGGAGAGGAACTTTTTAAGAGTCCCAGAGTCTTTTGAAGAATTCATTACAGGAATATTTTCAGAAACTCAAGTTGTTCTTTATGCTGGGTTTACACTGGGGCCGTGATGTTCACAATTTGATGTCCCCGATTTGAGAGAATTGTGATGAGCGTGGGGGTCATGGGACTGAATCGTACTGATCATGACAATTTTTAACTCTCAAAAATTTTGCCATGAATATTACGATGTTTTACGATTTGACGCCGATTGTGATGCAACGCGGGAATTTTAGTAGACCTTAACCTCCTTTTAATACCCCAGTCGTGCTCCAAGCACAGTCATAAGTTGCGGAGCACCATGCTTTTTTTGAATCGTGGAGATCGTGGACATCGCGCCCCAGTGTAAACCCAGCATTAGAGACTCAGAAACTTTATTCCCACTTAAAAAACCTCAAGAAATTCAACCTACAGTCACCAGAACTATTAAAATATCATAAAGAACGACTGAACTGTTGACTCCAGGTTCTCTTTCAAATTAATCTCTTTCAAATTCCACTTTCACATTCTTAGATGACTACCCGCATGATTGCATAAGACTGTTGCGGGAAACTATGGTGTTGCGTAAGAGACAAAAGGTGAGCGACAGGATCTCTTATTGGCTAGACAGGAAGCATGAATCATCAGAATCAGGTGACTTTCCCATGATACCATCCATTATACAGTCACGCAAGGGCTCCGGTCCTGTTCTATTCAACTATCAAAGATGATTCATTTCATAAAAATTTCAGAACGATTCATTCGTTCACTATTTAATCATCGACAGGATATTGTTTGAACCAAGTGGTCATTTTGTTCCTTTAATTTGCTAAATATGCAGATATTTAGTTTTCTATTGTTCTGAACACACTGCTCATTTCTCCTGATGTTTGTGTGTTTGGGCACACACCTCTCAGGGTGGGAGGCCCGATTGAGGCCAAGTCGGTTCTGGCAGGCCCAGCTGGGTCGATTACAACAGAGCGCTGTGAGCCGATAGCCCCAGGAGCTGTGGCCCTGAGCCAAACGCCGAGCTGCTCCCGCTACCTGCTGAGCCCATGAATCCGCCTTTGTCTCCATGGTGTCACACTGTATTACCCACACAAAAGGACCCAGCACCCCGCACCCCCACAGCCTGGCTTAGCTCTGCCCAGAGCTGGCCTGGCATTCCCAACAGGGGCAACCCCCCACTCCCTCCCCTTCCACCTCTACATACCAACCACCTTTTCCTTCTCGCCCTTTTAATTCCTTTTCCGTCTTGTCCTGCTTCTTAAATCAGCCTTTAAATTAACAAACAGTCTTCCCTAATGTTCTCAAACACAACTACCTTCTTAGTATCCTCCCTGTCTTCAGGCCTCTCTGACCTCTCCCCCCAAGGCCTCCCTCTGCCCATCATGCACCCCTCCCTACCTTGCCCCCTCCATGATGGGGAAGGATGGGAGATTCCCTTTCAGGCCGTTTTCATGACACAGTCAAAAGGGCGTGTGAATGGGCCGTTCGTGGGAGCTGGGCTGTAAGAGGCACACTGAGATAGCTCATACCGGCCTTCACGCACAGTAGGGGTTGAGCGGAGCCCCCAGCCCTTTTCTATTGCTTGTAATCTCATTTGGCCTCCCCTCTCTTTTTCTCTCATTCACTCACGCACTCGCTGACCGGCTCCCTCCTGACACATAAGCTAACACACTGCTTCTGATCAGAGGGCTGCACCTCTTCACCCTCCAGGACAGGCCACCTCAGCTCAGGGCTCGCTCCTCATCTCCCAGCACGGTGCACGCTCTTCCAGCTTCCCTGTTGGTTTCTCCTTTCTGTCTTTTGTTTAAAGAATGAACAAATGCCTTTCACCCTTTTCCCAATCTGATATTTGTGGAACCAGTTGCCAGATATTTACGGAACCTAAATGAGTTCTGTCATTGAAGCGGGATCTGAATTCAAATCAAGGAAGCTTATCTACATTTACATGCTTGTTTAAAAAAAAATAATAATAATAATAATTAGAATATAAAGCTCCTCCCTGCTCTCACAATGTTCTGCAAATGGGTCCTATATTCTATATTCTTGAGTCCCTGTCCCAGCGTTTCTGTGTGGAGTTTGCATATTTTCCCTGTGCATGTGTGAGTTTCCTCCAGTTATTCCGTTTTTCCAAAGACATGCATCCAGTAGAGAAGTGTTTACATTACTTATGGCTAATTTTTTTTTTTTAACCTAAGCAATTTGACAATGAACGCAGCTGGTCTTGTTAAAGGCCCCCAGCAGTGGCAGCTTGGCGGTGCTGAGATTCGAACTCATATGAAACATTTTGTTTTTGCATTCCAAAGCCTTAATCATTAAGGCATCGCTTTCCCCACTTTCCAACAAATGCTGAACACCCAAACCAGATCAACTTCAGTATTTGGGATCTCATGTAACGTTGGGGGTGGGACTGTGGTGTAGTGGTTAGCAAGTCCACCTCATGGCAAGAAAGTCCTGGGTTTGAGTGCAGGGCTTGGATGTTTTTGTGCGGAGTTTGCATGTTCTCCCTGTGCTTGTGCGGGTTTCCTCTGGGTACTCTGGTTTCCTCCCACAGTCCAAAGACATGCACATTAGGCTAACTGGCTGCTCCAAATTGCCCCTAGGTGTGAATGTGTGTGTGAATAATTGTGTTTGTGTTGCCCTGCAATGGAATGGCGAGCTGTTCATGGTGTACCCTTCCTTCCCTCAGAATCGGCAGAGATAGGCACCAGCCTCCCTGCAACCCTAGTAGGATTAATGGGTTTGGAAAATGAGTGAGTGAGTGTAATATTGGGTCTCCCCACCCCCAAAACTATTTACTGCCACATCTGGTAACAATAGTACAGCCTTTACCTTTGTCCAGCACAGGGCCGAAGATAGCTAGGTTGTCCTTTATGGTGGTGCAGTTCCATCTGCGACCGCGGAACTGGTGCTGGCATTCCTGGATGCCCAGTTTCACCCCTTCGGCAACACTGGGCATGATTTCAATGTAGTTGCGGCAGAAGCGCAGCTGCTTGGGCACCAGACCAGGGATGGAGCCGCAGAGGATGGGCTGGGAGCCCAAAGACGAGTACTGCTGCCCCAGGGCTAGGGACCTGTGAAAGGCACAGGGGCAAAAAAATAAAAATAAAACATGCCTCAGTATGGACAAAAAGTCTTGCTCTAAGGGCTAGCATAGAAGAATCTGTACCAACACGCCGTGTTTATAAATGGCCTGATTGATTTAGATGAACAGGTTTTATAAGCTTTGCTTTTGTAAAGTTTGCTTTGTATAAGAGACTATAGAAAGTTTTGGATTGCGCCAAACTGACTATACATGACAAAACCTAGCATAGAGGACACTCTAGCCAAGTTACACACACCACTGTCTCGTATGTTGATATTATGGTCCAGGTTCATCCGCAGTCATGTGTTTGAAGTCATTTCATTAAAGTGCTTTTATTATAATATTATTTTATTCCTGTGAGCTCGTATTAATTGGTGCCTCATTACTGAAAGAAGCTTTGATACCTAAAACCAAGACAGCTGCTTGGCTCCTGCTCATCTTTATTTGACTGTGTGTGTGTGTGTGTTGCAGTTTTGCAGTAGCTGACAGAAACGTTGTAGAGCAATTGAAATACGCATCTAAGCAATGGGCATCTGCCTAAACATGGCCCCGGTACCCTCGCACTAAACCAGGCATGCCAGACACCAATTCATTTAATTGCCTCCCCCCCTTGACATAATGCTTAAAAAAAAGTTGGAAAGAAAAACATTGCCTGTGTTTTAACACGCTTGATCTTATGACAGGCTCAAACACAACTGCACTCTTATTAACAGGGCTGTTGCCTTTGCCAGTGAAACATATCTGAGATGTTTTGGACATTATTGTTTATTTCTGGTGGACGCTCTAAACAACCACGGTTTCCTCCTACAGCCCTCTCAGATGAAACCAGCTATGGGTTCGTCGGAACCCTCTGTGTACATCTGTCGCACCTGTTTTCAACAGTAAATCATTTATTGCATTTGAAGCGAACTTCAATTACTTTAGGGATGCATCCTTACTAGGAAAAGACCAAAGAGACTAAGCACATCACCACATCCTTCAGTATTACATCACAAATAGATTGCAAAGTCCTACCGATGATGTTTAATGGTCTGAACGTAGTTACTCTGATCCTGAGCATGAATCAATTCACCCTCTGTTAAATAGCTCTACAGCCCTGCACGTGTTTCCGAAACAGGTCAGTCATGTCCTTGTTTTCCCGAGTGGTGCATCAACAAGATGCATGACTATCAACCAGGAGATCGCAGGTTTGAGTCCAGGTTGATACTGCGGCCATGAGTCCGTGGGAGCTAATTGACCGAGGTCTTGCAGGACGGAGGGATGGCATACACTTGCCTTCCTGATACTTAAAGCAATCACCAGCCAATCATGGGCATCTGTGAGTTCATTCATTTTTTTTCTCCCTGATATCCAATCCACCTTCTTTTCACTCATTTTATTTCATTTTCCGAGCTGATTGATCCTTTATTAGGGTTGCGGAGAGGCTGGAGCCCATCCCAGACGACTTTGGGTGAAGACGGATTACACCCTGAACAGCTCGCCTTACCATTGCAGTGCTAACATACACACACCACCGTTTACACTCACACTTTCAACCTAGGGGCAATTTGCATGTCTTTGTTCTATGGGAGGAAACCAGAATACCCAGAGGAAATCCCTGCAAGCATGGGGGAAAAATGCAAAAAAATGCAAACTCCACACAGAAAGGCCATCATCAGGCACAGGGCTTGAATGCAGGACCTTATTGCTGTGAATCAGAAGTGCTAACCAGTGTGTCACCATGCCGCCCCCATCCAACATTGTTTGCTGGTATCAGCCCAATTCCAATAGATGTCAGATCACGGCTATGTCTATTTCTGATGAAATATAATTTCCAGAAGTGGTAAAGTGTGTTATGGTTATTCTATCGACTCCTCGTACATCAAGGGCGCATCAAGGCTTTACTGGTTAGTTTCCTCAAGACATTTTAATGTAAGGGTAATCTCTTGCTCTCTTGCTCAGATCTATGCTCTGCAGAGACGAGTCATGTCTCTGTTCCTTTGGGTTACTTTGCTTTGCACACAGTACCTCTGATAACTTTTCTGTTTTCTCTGTACGTACTATTCTCTGCATTCATTTTATTATTTTCCTATTTTTAGCGTTTCAACTGTCGCTCCAGAAGAAAGCGTTTCCCAAATGTAAACTGTCAGAATTCCCCCAGAGAGACTGAACCAAAGAGCGCTTTAAGGTACAAACTTCACTTTTTATTGTGTAATGCCGCACATTCCGGGATTTGATGAGTCTCCACTACAGCTCCAGGCAACAAATTGGCAAATTATATAATTCTTGCCTGAAGGGATGTGGTTTTGGACATACTGTCTGAATCAGGAATTAAAGATTGTATGTAGTTACGCTCTGAAAGTGTTCTTAAGTTTGTCCCTCTGGGGGAACCCATAAAAATTCCTGATAACAAAAGGTTTTCCTTTTCATGTTCCATGTAGAACGTGTTCCAAAACTAGGCTACCAACCATCCGAACAATCCTCCACTGTACTGTACAAATACACACAGGCATGTGACTGATATTGTGGGGTTTTTTTGGTCTGTGGGTGGCATAGTGGTTAGCATGTCCACCTCACAGCAAGAAGGTCCTGGGTTCAAGTCCCGGGCTTGGTAAGGGTGTATCTGTGTGGAGTTTGCATGTTTTCCCAGTGCTTGCGTGGGTTTTCATCTGGGTGCTTCGGTTTCCTCCCACAGTCCAGAGACATGCATGTTAGGCTAACTGGCTGTTCCAGTGTTATATAATAATAGGAGTGTGTGTGTGTTGCCCCGTGATGGATTGGAGAGCTGTTGAGGGTGAACCCTGCTATCACTTAGTGTTGGCTGAGATAGGCTCCAACCTCCATGTGACCCTAGTAGGATTAAACGGTTCTCCAAATAAATAAATGGAAAAAAACATGTGTTGTGAGGTGTTCTGGGGATTTCTCCTGTTACGTTTTTATTCCTTACTGTCCTTTTTTGTTCGAAAACAATTGTATTTTTGAAAAAAGCAAACAAACAAGCAAATGTCTGGACATGTCTATCCCCGGACACATCTCTCCAGGAGATATGACAGTGCTACTCGAGTATCAGCGTACTGACGGACTCTCTCTTCGTATCCCAGTGTCCCCGGCGGCCGTGTACAGAGTCAGAAGTAAACAAACGCACTGATCAGAGCTCACTCGCTCGCTTACTCACTCACTCAGCATGACCTCATGGCCCTGCAGGGTGCAACCCTATCACCCGCTCTGACATCGTCGCCTCGCTCGGGTCCACACAAAGGCCCTGAAATTGAAGTCAGAGCTCAAACATCCTCCTTGGAGGCATTCAGATTTTTCTTCCTCAGCACCACCACCACCACCACCACCACCACCACCGCTACCGCTCTCTCATCTCTCACCTCTCCGTCCATCCATGTAGATGTGTGTTTGATGTCACGTGAATTTCAGTGCGTGTCAACCACAAATTTTCGCTAAGGGAGCCTTTGAGAGCCTTTGATACGTGAGATGTGCATCAGCTGCTCAAGTCTCCTCATGCGGCCTCCATATAACTGGCCGATATAATGGTATAGGAGATCTCTCTCTCTCTCTCTCTCTCATATATATATATATATATATATATATATATATATATATATATATATATAGATATATATATATAAGAGACACATATACACACACACACATATATATATAATGTGTGTGTGTGTGGGTGTGCAGGAGAAAATAGACTAATTAACTCTTACTATTTTAACAATACATCAATAGGACGAACCTGTGTTTTAACTGTCTGCGTGTCGTTTAATCCCCTTGCTTCGTGAGATGCCAGTTTCATCGGTAATCCATAATTATTTTCCTCAAACTATGACTTAAGGCCATATATCTGCCAGATCAGCTCCTGAAGTAGTGTTTACTGGAAGCCGAGCTCCTTCCCCTGTTTGCCGAGTGAGTGAGTAAGAGACATAATTACACCGTCTGCTAACTGTCTATCTGTCCATTAATTCTTCACCCGTGTGTGTGTGTGTGTGTGTGAGAGAGAGAGACAGATAGAGAGATTGGTTTTTATAAGAATACTCCATCATTCCTCGACTTAATCTCAAACATCAGCAGCGTATGTGTAATTACCACAAGCAAACATTTCAAAATATTTCCCTGTACAGAAAGAAAAGTAAAGAAAACCTACTCCTCAGTTAGTCCTTACTCACTTATAGTAGAGCTCTGAGGAGGGTTTCTGAGCGCAGAAATAAAGATAACGACTCTATAATACGCTGTTACACTCTAAGAAAGGTGTTAGGATGAGATCTGCTGTGAAAGGAAGCATTACTGAAGCTGTTCAGATGAAATATCGTCCAAGCACACGTTTCCTTCTGCTGTACTGTCATTACTGTAATAAGAACCAGCATAGAGTCCACCTGAACCGATTGTTGATACGGTGACATTTATGTACTGGACCTTTATGGAAGGAGTCTCCAATGTCTGCTGTGAGTAAAACACCAAAAATGAATCGCTGATGAAGGAACAGGAGTCAAATCAGGAGCTAACTTGGTCTCTTGAGTTGTGCAGTAGAAAATCGTTCGCCCTGTCATCCAGAGATCGAATCCTGACAAGTCAAAGAAAGCAGAGTTGGCCGTAGTCTCAGATAGGGAGGGGTGGCATTACTCCCTCCTATCAATCATAGCAGCGTTAGTCAATCACGGGCTTCTGTGAGCTTGTGTGTGTAGAAGTAGACGGATAGCACTTTTGCTTTCCTTCAAGTGTGCTTTACTGTCCCCCGACACTGCCATCTTCATATTCCTCAGAGGAAGCAGCTGATAGCCTGCACCCTCTGGGACTGGTATCCATCTGTGATTAAGAAAATTAAGGGGAGGGACGCACGGCGGCATAGTGGTTAGCACATCCGCCTCACAGCAAGAAGGTCCTGGGTTTGAGTCCCGGGCGAGGCGAGATTGTTTCTGTGTGGAGTTTGAATGTTGTTCTTTCCGTGCCTGCATGGGTTTCCTCCAGGTACTCCGGTTTCCTCCCACAATCTAAGGATGTACACATTAGGCTAATTGGCTGTTCCAGATTGCCCCTAGGTGTGAGTGTTACTGGTTGTGTGTGTTGCCCTGCAACGGACTGGAGAGGTGTTTAGGGTGTATCGTGCCTTTGCCGAGAGTCAACTGAGATAGACGCCAGCCTTCGTGTGACCCTAGTAGGATTAAGCATCTGGCAAATAAATAAATAAACAAATAATCAAGAAGATGGAATTCTTAGCAGATACAACAGCTGGGACTTGATTCGCCCGGGTGCTTAACGTAAAGTCTCACACGTGTGTGTGTTTGGATTTCCAGCACATGCAGTAGTGATCCGCATCGCTGCCTCTGCAGCGTGCAATGGTGGAGCTCCTGCAGATGAAGTGTCTGGGCTGTTGTTTCGCTCTGACAAATACACACCAGGCTTTAAACTGTAGCAATAAAGCTGACTAGCCCATTAGCATGATTGTAACTGAGATTTTTACAGTAGGTGTGAGGACAAACAACAAATCCACAGGGTTGGCTCTGATTGAACGAGTCCTGTAGCATGTGTAGCGCCCTCCCCTGGCGGTGTCTGACCTTTTTTAATTTTTATTATTGTTGTTATTGTTATTATTATTCTCCTCTCACAACTTTCCCACAAAATTCTGCGTAATTCGTTCCTTTTTACTGTTTGTCTCACAACAGTGGAAGAAAGCCTAGTAACCGGGGTGGATTTATCTCATCTGGTCACACCCAACCTTGTGTTAAAGGTTTATAGAGACATTAGGAAGAAGCGCTAGTACAAAGCAAAGCATCTAAACATACATTTACAGCGTTTGGCAGACGCTCTTATCCAGAGCGACTTACAATTATCATTTTTATACAACTGAGCAATTGAGGGTTAAAGGCCTTGCTCAAGGGCCCAACAGTGGTGATAATGGGGATTGATCCGCTGACCTTCGGATTAGTAACCCATCGCCTTAACCACTAAGCCACCACTTACTCACTGTCATTCATTTTTGAGCTGCTTCCTCCTTCTAGGGACGCGTAGAAGCTGGCGCCCATCTCAGCCGACTCAGGTCAAAAGGCATGATACACCGTGAACAGCTCACCAGTCCATCGCAGGGCAAAACACACACAACCATTCACACTCACACCTAAGGGCAGTTTGGAGCAGCCAGTTATCTTCATGTGCATGTCTTTGGACTGTGGGAGGAAACTGGAGTACACGGAGGAAACACATGGTGAACAGGCAAATTCCACACAGAAACACCCGAACCTGGAACTCAAACCCAGGACCTTCTTGCTGTGAGGTGGACGTGCTAACCAGTACCCCACCATGCCGCCCTGATTCTGATTCTGATGTGTCATGTGACTTCTCTCTTTAAATGCACATGCACATCTGCATAACTCTGAGAAAAATAAAGATAATTTAGCGACAAGCTAGGCTAGTTAGGGGCAATTTGGAACATCCAATTAGCCTAATGTGCATGTCTTTGGATTGTGAGAGGAAACCAGAGTACTCGTCACACTCACACCCAGGATCAGTCTGGAATTTAGCTTAATGTGCATGTCTTTGGACTGTGGGAGGAAACTGGAGTACCCAGATGAAAACCCACACAAGACAGAGGACGATCATGCATACTCGACACAGAAACACCCTCGCCGAGCTCAGCCCTCGAACCCAAGACCTTCTTGTTGTGAGGTAGACATGCTAACCATTATGCCACCGTGTCACCTAGCATGTAAAAAAAAAAGAAAGAATTGATTTACACAACGATTAGTGTCTGACTTAATTTGTCTTTTTGCTGCTGGTTTCATGGTGGGTTGGATCTGGTTTTTGTGGCACTGGAACAAACTCCCGAGTGAAACAGGTGCATGTCTGAGCAGGTCAGAGGGCCACCTCTATCCTCAGGCTAGCCCTCCCTCCTTCTCTCTCTCTCTCTCTCTCTCTCTCAATCTCTCTCCCTCCCCTGGCGGTGTCTTCTGAGTATCCGACGTACGAGAATCCCCGTACTTCCACAAGGGAAAAGGAAACAAAACAATCATGACACATTCGCATGGGCTATTGCAAACCACAGAAACGAGTCGTATGAATAGAGGGGATTCCTCTGTACACAAACCCAACCAGGCCGTCCAATCTAAACACTCGGCTGAGGGTTACGACAAGTCCTGACTTTCACTGAGGCACCTGTATGAGTAGTACATTACTCAACATTCATTCATTCATTCATTCATTCAGTTTAAAGGAACTCGACGGGACTCCTCTCACAGCAGGATTAAATAAACTGCACGGTTGTAAACTCTCAACTAGTTTTAAAATTTAATTATTTTATTTTTATTGAGAGGTCCATTGCTAAATAGTGATTTTTTTTTTCTAAAGCAACATTTTAAGTTTCCATAAGCATAACTTTCCTTTGCATTTGAAAGCAAAAATAAAAAAGCATACATATCGATTCATTCATTCATTGTATAGGCCGCTTAATCCTAATTAGGGTTGCCGGTTGGCTGGCGCCCATCTCATCCGACTCTGGGCGAGGGCTTGATCCTATCTCAGCCGACTCTGTGTACAGCTCACAGAGCCAACACACACACAGCCACTCACCCTCACAACTAGGAGCTTGGGACAGTCAGTTAGCCTAATGTGCATGTCTTTGGACTGTTGGAGGAAACCAGAGTATTCTTTGCCGAGCCAGGGATTGGAACCCAGAACCTTCTTGCTGTGAGGTGGACGTTCTAAACTCTACACCACGGTGTCACCAAGCGTCCTTGGGTTTGTGAAAGGCGCAATATAAATCACATGTATTAATCTTCTTATCCTGAACTTGTTCTTTTGATCATAATTAAAATGAACTGCAGTTGGATGAGGAAAGAATGCATGCTTGTGGGTTCTTTGGAGAGTTATGAGCTTCGATTCCTTTAAAAGAACTGCAGAACCATCAACCAACACACAAACACTGTGCCATAAGGTTCTATGTAAATCAGAAAGGAAAACCCGAAGATGTAAAGTTTCAAGATTTTCTCTTATAACACTCCATATTACAATTCTATCATTTAATATATTTCATTTTTTTCATAAAAAGCTACACCAAACGAGAAATAAATAAATAATAATAATAATAATAAAGCACCATGCTCAAAATTTTTTTTTATATTTCTATATACATAATTCCCAACAATTGCAATAATTTCACTAGTATTTTTAATACTCTAAAATAAAAATTCTATTTCTAAATCTCTGCCAAATTAAAAACATATTATACACATAAACATATTAACATAATATATTAAACATAAAATATTCACCACCGGCCCACCACTGCCCTATTAAACATAAAATATAATTTTTAAAATTATTATTTTATTTAATAATTTATTTATGCACCCCCATCTAATGTAAATTCTATGTTGATTAAGACTTTCTCGATACGGTTTCCAGCTTTTAACCACATAACAGTCAGGTTGCACGTGGCACGGTGCCGTAGTGGTTAACACGTCCGTCTCACCCAGAAGGTCCTGGGTTTGAGCCCCGGGCTCCGCGAGGGCATTACTGTGTGGAGTTTGCATGGTCTCCATGTGCCTGCGTGGGTTTCCTCTGGGTACTCTGGTTTCCTCCCACAGTCCAAAGCCATGCACATTAGGCTAACTGGCTGTTCCAAATTACTCCTAGGTGTGAGTGTGAGCATGAGTGGTTGTGTGTGTTGGCCGTGCGATGGACTGGTGAGCTGTTCAGGGTGTATCCTGCCTTCGCCCAGAGTCGGCTGAGATAGGCTCCAGCCTCCCTGTGACCGAGGCTTTTTTAAATGAAAATTTTTGTAGAATTAAAAAACATAACAGGAAAAAAAAAAAAGATTCAGGATGTACACATCTAAGCAGAAATTATAATAATGCAGATATACATTTTTTTACATGTAAAAAATTAAAAATACAGATTTTTTGCTTTATAATTATAGAGTAAAATGTCCAATTTAATAATTTATTTCTTTATTTATTGCATTTTTAAATTTATCTTTTGCCACATTAATATCGCAAACCCTGGATATCTTCATAATATACATCAGGATCAGAGGTCTGATTAAAACCCATGCTTGTTCCTCTGTGTCCTGTAATCTCTGCTAGAGAGAGAGAGAGAGGAACTATTTAACTCTTTGTGTCAGGAGAATTCAGAAGCCCTTTGAACTTGTGGATTTGTGACATTTGACCTGAACAGCTCTTGAAAAGGATGCCTTGTTAAAGTAGTGCTTAAGTTCATTACAAGGCCATAGATTGGACCTGAGCCTGGAGGCTGCGTGCAGGTCAGAGAACAGTCACTGCTCACCTCTGGCAGTCTGTCTGTCTGTCTGTTTGTCTCTCTCTCTCTCTTTCTCTCTCGCTCATCCATGCAAGCCCACACATGCCGAAGCAAACCGTCCACATGCAAATATTCAATCTCGTATTCTGGAGATACAGTATGTTATTCCTACGCTGTTAAAGTTCTCCACTCTTTTAGCTGCAAGCACATTTTTTGTCATCTTTAAATCCTTACAAATCAGTAAACACGGGCAAGTGGTGGAGCAATGCATCGTTGAGTTCATCATCGCATTAAAAGCACCCTCGCCCAGGGTTTATTCTGTGGATGATTCTGAAGCCGGTGTGTTGATTCTGAATCAGTGCAATGTTGATTCTTTTGGGTCGGATGCTATATGTGATTTGGTTCAGTTTTACACTTTACTTTTTGGAAAGAAAGGAAGCAGAAATCCAAAGGAAGGGGGTTGGGGGGGGGGGGGAGGTGGCGTCAGTAAACGTACTTATAAAACTTCAAGATGTCACCCAAGCATCCAGAACACACATTAGGAGCAAAATATAATTTCTGTCATTGATTTTTTCATCATCATCATCTTCTTCTTCCACTTGGTCCTGTCAATGCAAAACCCATACAACCCAAAATAAACCACGTTTGATTCACTTCCTGCAGGTGAGTCGATTCAGAGTCGACTCGTATTAACAATGCATAACAGCTCATTAAGAAGAGACCACCTCACTCTGATGCACCAAGAACCACACTCCAGGGTTCCTCTCTCTCTCTCTCTCTCTCTCTCTCTCTCTCTCTCTCTCTCTCTCTCTCTCTCTTTGTCTCTCTCTCTTTGTCTCTCTCTCTCCCTCTCTCTCTCTCTCATCCTCTCTTTCTCTCTCTCTCTCTCTCATCCTCTCTTTCTCTCTCTCTCTCTCTCATCCTCTCTTTCTCTCTCTCTCTCTCTCTCATCCTCTCTTTCTCTCTCTCTCTCTCATCCTCTCTTTCTCTCTCTCTCTCTCTCTCATCCTCTCTCTCTCTCTCCCCCTCTCTCCCTCTCTCTCCCTCTCTCTCTCTCTCTCTCTCTCTCTCTCTCTCTCTCCCCCTCTCTC
>JBCNYH010000021.1:45902700-45922865 GCA_039654325.1 Tandanus tandanus | reverse complement strand
ATCTATCTATCTATCTATCTATCTATCTATCTATCTATCTATCTATCTATCTATCTATCTATCTATCTATTTATTTTCCCAGAAGCTTGTCAAACATGCTGTACCAATTTAATAATTTGTTACTTATAAATTTTATTGAAAATATGCAGCAAATATTTAGTACGAGCACTTATAAACGCTTTATTACCATATCGTATATGTTTATAAGTTCCACGTAGCCATGAATCCAGAGTTTGATGACTTGTTTAAAAATTTTGACTGAATCCTCAAATTTAAATTTTCCAATTTTGTTCCACAATCCACGTTGAACCCCGCCAAAATAAATGAATAAACAAACAAACAAACAAAAATAAATAAATAAACCAAAAACAAATAAACAACCAAGAAAATGAATGACAGTTTTTTCATGTAGAGAAATGAAACTGATTGGAGAAAACCATTAGGGCACCTCACGCGGCATTCGTGCTGAAGCACCTCGTCTAACAACTATCAAAGCTAGCTCCTGTTTTACCCCTTAACTCTAGCAATAATAATAATAATAATAATAATAATAATAATAATAGCATAGTAATATGCAAAATTTGGGGATTTGAAGCGTTAATATTTCTAGAAGAAACGTGTGAGAAAGTGAGCGATGGAAAAAACCCCAGTGTACGCTAGCCTTTTCCGTTACACCAGAGACTGAGGTTAAGTTTCTTTGGACGGAGACCTGAGAGAGACATTTTTTCCACGCAGTCAACTGAAAGCTTGTACATTTTCTGGCCTTCTGAAAAATGATTGTTGACCACCGTGTTGTTGCTTTCTTTCTTTCTTTCTTTCTCTCCCCCGTCATCCTCCTGGAGAAGCTGATGCAGAAAAGTGGAGCTACTCACCACCAGATGGGATAGCCTCCAAGCGCCCGAGAGCAGGACACCCACACGCACAGAAGATGTAGATATCCAACAAGGTACAAATCCATGAGGTATGTCTTCTTGTGTGGATGGAAATGTCTATTGATCAGAACATAGGATTTCCAGCGAGGGGACGGAATACAAAGTCCCCTGTAGATCTGGTAGGAAATTTGGAGATAAAATAAGGAAAGGAAAAAAAATCCACTTGATATGTTTTTGCTAATTTATCTTACTAATATTATTAAAAAAAAAAAAAGAAATTCAGAACAGGACAGAATGTTTGTCTTGCAGTAGTTAGAGGAGTAAATGTCTCACGCACTCACACAGGCTTCTACCCGTCGTCTCTATCCCTCCCTCTCTCTGAGCTTCTTCCCCAAGGTACATATCTTTTTCTCTCCCCACTTTTTTCCCCCTCAGGATGTCTCATCTACAGGGCCAATATTAGTGAGAGAGAGAGAGAGAGAGAGAGAGCGAGAGAGAGAGCGAGAGAGAGATGAGCAAGGTTTGGAGATGTCCGCTGGTAAGCCAATCAGAGAGCGTGTTTTGGGTTTACGAAAAAAAAAAAAAAAAAAAAAAAAAAAAATTATTATTCCTGCCCATCTGTCAATCACCCAGCACCCCCTGGTAATGTAGCAAAGAAAGAAAGAGAAAGAGACTGAAAAAGGGAGGGTGGAAGAATGAAAGGATGGTAACCACTGAGTTTTTACGAAAGGTCTCATAACAAGTCGTTTTGACCCCCCCCCCAATCTTTTTTAATTTTTTTAAAAGAAATGATCCTAAAGCTTTACTAATTAAACTGATAAATTCATCTCATTAACCTGATTAACTGGTCTCACAGCTCATCCACACCAGGAACTGGCAAGTGCTTGAAAATTCTGGTGGTTCCCTTACACGCATACCCCCCACCCCACCCGCCTTCCTCGTTCCCGACCAGCACCCCGTATGAAGACGAGACACACAAAGGGAACACAATAAAGCAATAAAAGGTGGTGGCAGGGCCAGGCATGCGGTGATATATGCCCCAGTGGCCCAAAGGCTGCATATTTTACATAAACGCTATTGTCATTCGGGTGGGCTGACTCGCAGACGGCACGACACAGCACTTAAAAGGCGGCGTTACATTGTGAAACAAGTCTGTGACTCGAGTTTGTCCTCATTAAGCGCCGAGTTGGGAGGGGGGAAAAAAGTAGTTTCCACTTGTTATAGACAGGAAGATGTATATCCAGATAATGAGGGCTCAGTTTGAAGGAAGGATGCAAAAGAGGGTGCCATCTTCTAAGGTTTAAACATTCATTCATTCATTTATTCATTCATTTTCTAAGCCACTTAATCCTAATTAGGGACGCGGTGAGGCTGGCGCCAATCTCAGCCGACTCTGGGCAAGGGGCGAGGTACACCCTGTACAGCTCACAAGGCCATCGCAGGGCCAAGGTTTAAACAAATATCAGGAATCATCTGGGTTATGAGTTATAAATTATAATTATACATCTGTTCCCTGTCCTTTTTTTTAAAAATTTAAAAAGTATATCAGAGCAAAAGTATCACGTTGCAACCTTCATATATGAGATGATGGTTTGTGAAGCACTAACCAGAGCTAATGAACCAGATCTAAAGTTTTGGCATCCCTCAGGGTGACATGCTGAGATCTCTTCCAACTGTAATTGCTAGTATTCCTGAAAATCCTACCAGTAGAGATAAACCAGCCTAAAGTATTTATAAGTATGCATGCAAACTGGTAAATGCTACAGGTCTTCAGTTTGTCCTAAAAGGATCAGTTAGGGCTTAAAAAATTGGTTAATGTGGGTTAATATTTAACTACACTATACTGATTTTTTTTACGGGCAGCACGGTGGTGAAGTGTTTAACAAGTCTGCCTCACAGCAAGAAGGACCTGGGTTTGAGTTCCGGGCTTGGCGCCCTTGTTTCTGTGTGGAGTTTGCATGTTCTGATTATTAGATATGCTCATTATTCTAATTGGATGCTCCAAATTACCTCTAACTAGCCTAGCTTGTTGCAAGATTAGCTTTATTATTCTCACTGTAATGCAGATGAAGATGTGTGTGTGCATGTACATTTAAAGTGAGAAGTCACATGACACATCAGAATCAGAATTAGGGCAGCTCGGTGGCGTAGTGGTTAGCATGTCTGCCTCACAGCAAGAAGGTCCTGGGTTTGAGTCCCAGGTTCGGCCTTTCTGTGTGTAATTCGCATGTTCTCCCTGTGTTTCCTCTGGATACTCCGGATTCCTCCCTATGTCCAAAGACATCCAAATTAGGCTAATTGGCTGTTCTAAATTGCCCCTAGGTGTTGATGTAAGTATAAATGATTGTGTGTGTGTGTGTGTGTGTGTGTGTGTGTGAGTTGGCCCTGCAGTGGTCTGGCGAGCTGTTCGGGGTGTACACCGTCTTCGCCCAGTGTTGGTCAAAATAAGTTCCAGCCTCCCTGCGGCCCCTCGTAGGATTAAGAATGATTGAGTGAGAGTGTTGCTTTTTGCATTCATAAGACTTCCGTTTTTGGTGTCTCTCAAGGTGACATGTTGGTTCCGCTTTAATTTTTCTAATTTAATTAAAAAAAATATATATTATTTTTTCAATATTCATGTTTTTGGACTGTGAGATTTAAATCTATAACTTTAATATTTCAAATCTATAACTCTAACTCTAAAGCTTTGTCTTTCTCACTCTTAATATTTAAACCCTACAGCAGAAGCTCAGTGGCGTAGTGGTTAGCACGTCCGCCTCACATCAAGAAGGTCCTGGGTTTAATTCTTGGGCTCAGGTGTCTTTGTCTGGAGTTTGCATGTTCTCCCTGTGCTTGCTTGGGCTTCCTCCGGGTACTTCAGGTTTCCTCCCACAGTCCAAAGACATGCACATTAATCTAACTGGCTGTTCCAAATTGACCTTATGTTTGAGTGTGAATGGTTGTGTGTGTTGCCCCTGTGATGGTCTGGTGAGCTGTTCAGGGTTTACCTTGCCTTCGCCCAGTTTTGGCTGAGATAGGCTCCCGCCTCCATGCTACCTTAGTTGTATTTAACGGTTTGGTGAGTGAGTGAGTGAGTTTAATAAACAAAGTAGAAAAAAATCACTTAAATTGTTCGAACAAATTGTCGACTGGAACATTAAAGGGTTTGATTAAAAAAAGTAATTAGATTTAGATTATATGGGGTGTTTGTTGTGCATTCCCATCGCCGTGAATGGTCTGTTGCTATAGAAACGCTTACGTATTTGACCAAGCGTATTAATATAAACCTGTGTTTTGCCTAGCCAATCAGATTCAAGGCTTTACAACAGTCTGGTTTTTCTTACACAGAAGAATTGAAGAACTATTGAAGAACTCTTTTTTTCCCTGAGTATGCTGAGGAGAATATCGAGGATCTGATTGAATGGATCTTATCTTTAGATCAGTAAAGTGCGATCCTATCACCGCTGTGCGTGATGGCGTAAACATCCTTTCCAACTCATCCCGAAAGCACACAGAGCCCCTTTAGGTGATATCCTAAATGCAAATCCCAGCTTCCAGGTTTGGATAATTGTTCTGTCCTCTGTGTTCTCTGGTCCAGTCTCTGGCTTTAGACGAACCCTCTGTGGTTAAGTCTCCAGCAGGGTGCCAGAGGATTTCAGACTCACTGTCTCAGCAGGGAGATGTGCTGTGTGTTGGATCAGGAGAGAGGGAAAGCTCTGACCACAGTCTAGAGGTCACTTTCCCAGTGCCCCGCATTCTTCTCCCTATAGCCTTTATTCTTCACATCAAAAGAGCCTGCACTATAGCTGCCTGTGGCTCAGCTTCTGCCACGGGGGGCCATCCATTCGCAGACCTGCCATGGCTGTTGGTGGACATTGCCCTTTCGTGCCCTCATGAGACCATTTTTTGTGGTTTGTCTTTTGATCGTGGAAGTTTTTAGTCTTTTTTTTTTTTTTTTTTTTTGGTTAGGAGAAAAGTTACTCTTTCATGATAACCTGAGAATCTTAAAGCATCAAAGTGAAACCACATGCCTGAATTCACACGTTGAGCAAAATGATTAAATGGCGTCTTTGTAGTGACGGCTGGCAAGGCTTAACAACGGCGAGATCTTCCAGTGGACCTACCAGTTCTTCATAAAGAAGTTATCTCACCAGAAGCGAGTATTCCATGAATGCTAACGAAGAAAATTTGCCAGGAAATATGTAATTTTTATATTTTTTTACCGCGATATTCTGGAGACTTTTCATTTGTGAACTATTCTCTAACATTCCTTCAAAAATAAAGCGTTTCATCCACAGTGTATTGACCTCCAATAAATACATTATTATAAAAACTGTATAATGTTTCATGATACATAGAGGAAGGTTAATAAGACAAGCTGCAAGTATGCACAAGAGCACATGAGCGCCCCCTGGCTTTTCGGTATCTTAATGCTTTTAACAGTCTGCATGTACAGCCACGTATTTTTTTCTTATTCTATGAACATTATTTTCCTGCCATAATATAAATTGTGATATCTGTATCGTCACAAAGTCTGAAAATGTCACAATTCTATTATAATCATGGAACATGCCTTGGCTGGTTGTCCCGAGTCCGTCCCACGGCTGCGTATCGCTGTAAAGAATTAATCCATCGACTTCATTTTGGATGGTTTCTCCATGTCCACTCATTGCACGGGGAAAACATGCAAACTTCACAAAGAAACAACTTCACCGAGCCCAGGACGCGAACCCACAACCTTCTTACTGTGAGGCGGATTTGCTAACCACTAGACACCAGACGTGTTTTAGATCTCCACTAGCTCATCTTCTTCTTCTTCTTCTTCCTCTCAACACCTCAGAATGGTGCACACAGGAATAGGATACCTACTTTTAAAAAGTCATTATTACTTTCACTAATGAGGTTGTGTTTTACCCACAGTTTATTTGTTAGCAGAATTACTCAAAAAGGGATGTGCCGATTTTCAGGACTTTTCTACCAGAGGTGGGGCTTTGTATAAAGGAGAACTTCATTCGATTTTGGAGATGATTTGGATCAAATTATGGATCCTGGAATTTTTTAAAGGATTCTTTAACATTGTGAGCTAGGGGTATTTTTGACATTTTAGTTTACATTGGGGTTACTGGGCTTGGCTGAGGTTTTCAGCAAGTTACAATAAGTAACTTTAATCAAAAAGTATTACAATAAGTAATAATTTGAAATGTAGGCCTTGGCCTATGGATATATAAATAAAAAAATTATTACTCATCACACATTTGCCAGACCCCTTAATCCTACTACTATGAAGGCTGGAGTCTTTCTCAGCCGAAACTAAGCGAAGGCGGGGTACACCCCGAACAGCTCACCAGACCATCGTAAGGCAACCCACACAACCATTCACACTCACATCCACACCTAGGGGCAATCTGGAACAGCCAATTAGCCTACTGCGCGTATCACTTGACTGTGGGAAGAGACTGGAGTACCCCGAGGAAACCCACGCAGGCATAGGTAGAACATGCAAACTCCACAAAGAAACGCCTGAGCTTGGGACTTGAACCCAAGACCTTCTTGCTGTGAGGTGAACGTGCTAAACTACGCCACCGTGCCACCCTGTTATGTTTTATGTTTTAAAATTTAAGTTGTTGAAGTAAGCATTGACATTTAGACCCAAATTCCATTTTCGACCTATTCATTTCTGACTACACCGGTACCTTCACCCTATTTCCTAAGCCGTGTCTGAACCTCGATATCCACCCACCTCCTGCTGCATCACAGTCATTGACTTTTGTATTAATGTACCAGGTTCATTCATTCATTTATTCATTTTGCTGAGCTACTTAATCCTATTAGGGTGGTGGGGAGACTGCAGCCTATCTCAGCCGACTCTGGAAGAAGGCGGGGTACAGCCTGAACAGCTCGCCAGTCCATCACAGGGCCAGCACACACACAACCATTCACACTCACACTCACACTCACACCTAGCAGCAATTTGGAACATCCAATAAGCATTCAATAACGCCCGCGCTGAGCCCGGGACTCAAACCCAGCACCCTCTTGCTGTGAGGTGTACGCGCTAACCACTACGCCTGTTTTAATGGATGTTACCATTCACTCTCCAGTTCTCTCTACTGTCAGTTGGCAAGGCTGTCTCTGAATGATGTTCCTAATAGAGATTAAAACAAAAAACGCTCCATCATGATGCTGTACATTTTGACATGGTTTGATTACACGGCAAGCTTTCTTGGGACACACAGGTCACGCAGCTTTTTGCAGCAGGAATAGTTGGCAGGATGTGACACTAAGCGTAACGCACTGGCGGAGACAGGGAAAGGTCTGCACTTGGCCCTCTTAACAATGTTAAACTCGCATTTCCCAGGTCAAGGCCACGGGCGTAATAAACTCTCCCTTAATGAACTGGCTGTTACAATCGTAACGGCAGATTTGTGTCCCAGCCCAGGACAAGAGCCCTTGAGTTTTCCCTCCATTCCTTTAAGGCTGTCGTCTTTATCTTCCTCAGTTCCTTTGTAGCATGAAGGAAGTGTTGATTCTCATATCAATTGCGCTTAATGAATTGATGGGGTGTGGGCACTACTGCATGGAAACGAGAAGCAGTGGCTGATCTCTCAGGGCCTGTCAATGGGAATAAAGAAACGGGGCTGGAGCTTTGACCCTGAGGTCAGGAGTCCCTCATCCTCCCTCATTTAGCTGTGTTTGTGGACACTCCTGCTTTTTATAAGGCAATGGGTAATACATCACCCTCATCCAGCCCCCATTACATGACAAAGCCACGAGTTTGGATAAGTCATGTACTGGCTACGAGTGAAAACATACATTACTGTCGGTCGAACTACCAAAAATTGAAACATGGATGTAATTCGTATTATCCATGCCCATGCAAAATCGTGTATATATATATAAATATATATGCATTTTACCTGCATGTGAGGGTGTACGCTAATGTTTTTAAGTATTTCTGACTAAGTGTGAGTGTGTCAGTGAGGATGTGTTTTGGTATCTGCATGCATGCATGCAGGAGGGCTGCGACACACTGAGGACCCCCGTAGTGCACGTTTCTAAGGCGACCCGGAAAAGGCCATAACCAGGTCCAGCTCTTTCTCAGGCCTCTCTGTCTCTCTCTCTCTCGAGCCCCATCAGCTCAACCACAATGACTGACATGTCTAGAGCCTCCCTCCCAAAGCCCCTCTCACACACACACACACACACACACACACACACACACACACACACTCAATCCGGACAGTGTGACCGGACATAGGCAACCAATAAAACCTGGATTAGTAGGGCATCCACACACTGCACTACAGCGCGAAAGTTTCTTAACCCGCCCGGCCCGCCCTCTCCTCACACACGGCTTTTCTCTCTTTCATTCTCTCAATCTCTCCGTCTTTTGTACTTATCCTGCTCCCCTCCTCTTCCTCTGACCTTCTTTTTTTCCTTAAAGAATTTCATTATTTGTTATTTCCACATTTGGGATAAAGAAAATCCCATGAATCAGCTTGTTCCTGGAGTTGTATGGGAAGTCTGGTTAATACTCCATACCTTTAATCCACCTCTCCCTTTTGGAGTCAGTAGCCTCTGATATACTATATACACCGCCTATATAAATATATACGTACTTACACTTCAGCTTAAATATAGAAAAATGGAAAGTCCGAGGCACTTAATCCAACACTCATTCTTTACCGTCCTGCTTCTGGAAATCTAAATAAAATATACCATGCTTCCTGAATGTCTAATTTGTCTGTAATTTATGAAGATGTTTTTTTTTAAGGTGAGGCTTAACGGAGGCTGGTTTACAAACTTATGGACTTATTTCCCAACATAATATGCTTCACAAGAGCTCTGATAATAAAACCAGAATGAACTTGTGATTGGTTTAGAGGACAGCATTACCTTGTTAGAACTTGTTACACACAGTATGATGAAACTCCTTAAAGCTTACTTGGAGCATGATGTTTTGAGGACTTTAATCATTAGAAATGACGAGTCATAACTTTTACTAATATGATATAATTATAAATATTAAAATAGACTTATCATTTACTAATTTACTGTTCAGTAATAACTTAATATTGTTCAAAAAGCTGATAAAATCGCCAGTGAGTGAATCATTAAATATTAAAAATATCACCAAACGTATTAAAAAATTTTTATTGTATAAAAAAACACACACACACACACACACACACACACACACACACACACACACACACACACACACACACATATATATTTTAATTTATTTATGTCATTATATACATATGAAAAGGTTCGCAAAAACAGATAAGTTTATTTTAAAGCTACTGAAAAAAAGGTTTTGTTTGTAAAGCTACTTAAAAAATAGTTCTTCTCCAAATTAAACAATTGGACTCATCTGTTTTTGCAAATCAACTCTTCATATATATATATATATATATATATATATAATAGTCTATACACACAAACACACAAACACACACACACGACTTTAAAAAAATTATGTCAGTAGAATTGTCAAAGTTTCAAATAAATGTCATTTCATTATTTGGCCATTAATTATGTCATAATATCTCTGTAAACATCTGCATACAACAGCTGAGTCACATTTATACAGTATGTTTAATTAAAACCAAATACGGCCTTATTACCTGATCAGCTAAGTGTATAAACTTTAAGGCTCAATGGTAAAATGTTTAAAGACATTAAACAAACTTAAAAAAAAAAAAAATCCCTTTTTAATATATATATGTTTAAAATATGGTGCACTTATCAAAAACATTATTTGAAATACACGAATGATGATGATGAGGATGACGATGATGATGATGATGTGTGAAAATGGCTGAAATTCTGAATAAAAATCTTACTTATACTAAAAATATTTTTGTGATGTAAGTTAAATATTTATGTAACATAATAGCAAATACTTTAATGTATTTTTCTGTAAATTATAGACCCTACATCTTAAATTTGATCTATATATTTATCTTGACCTTTAATAAATTAATTAAGTAAGTAATAAATTAAATAGCTATTTATATTGTATGTAGTTATATAGTTATATGCTTCATAACAACATATATATACATACATACATATATATATGTATGTATGTACATATAAATGATATAAATTAGCTTTAACTATACTTTAGTAACTATAGTTACTACACTAAAACAATTAGTCTACACAGTAAATACTGCAGTCTATCTGCAGACAAAACAACTTTTTGTGTGGTGTTAATTCAGAGAGTCTAAATGAGTTAAATTAGTTAGCACGCCTCCCAAAAGGCTGCAAAAAAACATTCGGAGCCGTTTGCAGGCCCCTGTCCCAGCAACATGTCCTGGAAATGGGGGCATTTGTATAATATCACTGCTTTTGTCTGTACTTTGTAAGCCGGAGACAAAAACACCAAGAAAAGCCCCTCCTCCTCCTCCTCCTCATTCTCCCCCCTTATTTAGGACCCCCAAACAAACGTTTTTCATTAGAGCAGCAAACACTTTCTCCTTCAATAGCTGAATGCTCAGCATCAAGCCTTCCATTGGGGAGCACAGCATCTCCACAGGCCCAGGGCTCTTCAGGCCACTGCTCCCCTCTCAGGACACACAGCTCGCTTAATTAAACCTCACTTAAGCCGGACAATAAGCTTTCAAGCAGGTCCGGGCTTGGCGGGGCTCTCTGTTGGGCCGGCCCTGGTATTCATGACCCTTGTAAAAAAGCCGAGAGAGAGAGAGACAGACAGACACACACAGAGTTGGGAGGTATTACGTGCCAGAGACTTTGTTCACACAAGATAAAGAGTCAACAGCCACCCCCTCGCCATCTCTCTCCTAATAACCACCTTAAGGAACCCCCTCCCAACCTTTCCACCCACCCCAAAACACAATGCCCGTACTACTCCCCTCCTCTCGCTCTCAGCCACCCTCCGGGACAATGCCCCAGGCCCCACGGTCCTCCCCAACACCCTGAGTCTCCTAACAGACACTTCTTTTATTGAAATTCTTTGGTGTTCTAATCCTCCGCTTCCTCCGTCGGACAACAATGGAGTCTCGGGGCTTCAGCCTTTTCCAGCGGGGCCATCGTCAGACGGGGCCTGGGTCATCCAGTCTTCCACTCCACTCCTTTACCTCTTTCTCTCCTCAAGCTCACGCTCTCATCTCCTCCCAGCACACTACACACCTTAGTGAGAACTAGTAAAGAGGGGGTATGGAGAGGATGTCACAGAACAATTCTGATCTAAAATTAAGGTGTGAAAGTGGCACGTTACTGTGTCGAACTCATTGTTTCAGGGTGTAGTCAAGAAAAGGAAATTGCACGGAAAGTCGTCACACTTGTTCCGTCCAGGATGCTTGACTTCAGCCTTTCTCAGACACAGATAGGGCTCAATGAATTGACTCGTAAAGTTATATGTTTAATGTTAATGTTAAAGTACTTCTGAAGTACTGATTTTAGTACAGAATGCAGAAAATTAACCTCGAAACATCTTTACATCTTTATCTATTACCCAACTTTGATATCTGGCTAACTAACTGCTTGTACCCTAATTAGCATTTGCACATGACTAGCAAACTATCTTCATGATAGTTTGACTCATTAAAATATTCTTAGTACAGTAGTATTACTCTAAAAATAAATGAGATACATCTCGACTTTTTTATCGTTGTTAAAAATAATAATAATAATTTATAAACTCACATCACTATCTATTGTATATTATCCAAGTGAGTTAGCTGCCTGGCTATCTGCTAGTAAACTAGCTTGAATTTGTCACATGAACTGAAACTTTCAGTATCTCAGTGTTGAATTTCATCATATCCATTCATTCATTTGCTGAACCGCTTAATCTCATTAGAGTCGCGGAGAGGCTGGAGCCTATCTCAGCCGACTCTGGGCGAAGGCAGGGTACACCCTGGTCAGTTCACCAGTCCATCGAAGTCATCATATCCCCAAAAATGTATTTTAACAGGAGATAAATTTGTTCAAATATTAATTGATTAATAGGAATATTAGCAACATTTGCTAGCTAACACATAGCTTGCTAGTTAACTGCTAGCATACAGACACACACTGGCTCAATTTTTTTCACATGAATTGAAACTTTCACTGCCTAAATTTTATTGTCATTTACTCAGTAATTTATTTAGCAAAAGTCCAATTTGTCAAAATATAACAGAAACCTACATTACACAAATATTAGTGAAATAAGCTACCTAGTTTAGGTTAAGTTTTATCATTAAAAGTTTTAGGCTCCCATATCATCCGTTAATCTCAGAACATTTCTACGGATTCACCTTTATTAAAAATACGAGCTTCAGACCAACAAAATTAGCTAACCTGTACAGCTGTTTAGCTAAGTGCTAATACATTAGCTTGCGTGTTTCACATGTCATGAATTTCACATCACATGACTAGGTAATGACAACTTTCAGTATCTAGGATTTGATTTTTATTTATTTAAAAAAAACAACCAAATGAACGTAGATAGCCCAGCAATGATATTACAAAAGCTAGCTAGTTTAGCTATGATGTCATCCACTAATCTCAGATATAACAAATAATACATTTTATTTTTTGTAAAATCACAAACTGAGTGTATCTATTGTAAAGGGATCAAAACAGACCTAATGCAAAAGTATGAATTTATCACCATGGCAACATGTTTGATGTAAACGCTAATCCATTCAGTGTAATCCGAATCCTCCATACAACATGACGCTACGTTGATGTCATTTTAAAAAATGAAGTTTGTGAGATTATGTTTATTTTAATCCTTGATTTTGTTTCACTATATATTTTAAATAAATTAAAAAAAATGTATTAACATGGGGCGGCATTGTGGCTTAATGGTTAGCATGTCCGCCTCACAGAAAGAAGGTCCTGGGTTCTAGTTTCAGGCTCGGTGAGGGTGTTTCTGTATGTATTCCCCAGCTTGCATGGGTTTCTCCTTGGTACTCCGGTTTCCTCCAACAGTCCAAAAACATGCAGAGTACGCTACTTGGCTGTTCCAAACACCACCCCCCAGCCCCCCCCAGGCTCGACGATGGTGTTTCTGTATGGAGTTTGCATGCTTTTCCCTGCTTGCACGGGTTTTCTACGGCTACATAGATTACAAATTGCCCCTAGATGTGAGTGTGTGTGTTTTATTTTTTTATTTTTATTTTGCTATAATGTATTAATCCCGCATGGAAAATGATTGCCTCTGCATTTAACCCATCCAAAGTGAGCACACACACACACGTAAACTGTGAGCACACACTCGGAGCAGTGGGCTGCCACACACATTGGGGGCACCAGGAGAGCAGTTGGGAAGGGAAGGTGCAGCTGACTCCCCCACCGCCACACATTTTTCCTGCTGGTTCAGGAATCGAACCAGCAACCTTTTGTTCTCAAAGCCGCTTCTCTTACCAATAGGCTACGGCTGCCCACGTGTTTGCCCTGTGATGGACTAGTGAGCTGTTTTCGTGTGCCCCACCTTTGCTCAGAGACGGCTGAGATAGATTCCAGTTTCCCTGTGACCCTAAATAAAGTGTTTTGGCGGATGAATAAATAAATATTTTAAAGCTGGCCATTCACCGTTTAATTTTTCGTTATCAGTTCATTTTGGTTAAATGCGAAGGTTTCCGGGTAAGACCCCCCTAGCTCACTGGCTTACTATCTCTCATTCACCTGTTTAACATCTTGTCTTGGTTCTGTGTCGGTTTACAATAACAATAATGAGACTGCATAACCAGAGGAACGACACCTTGGGCACATGTGATAACTTGGTAGTGCAAGTTATTGCACTGATTAAAAAATGTAAAGCGGAAAAGTCCGAGTGTTCTGTACTCTCGCTCGACTCAAAAAGACATTGTTTACTAATATCACGGATCATACATACAATTAACATTCCTGTACAGGAGGAAGCAAACGGTTTCAGAAAGACATTGTGGTGGATTCTCTTTTATTTCCAAGAGATAACACTGTATTTCATCTTTTTTTAATATCTCGGGAAGTGAATGGGTTCCTTTTATATCATATATCTAATGGAACAGTCGGTATGTTTTTAGCCTGGCACGGAGCCACCGGGTATGTTTGCTGCACTTCTGCTTGAAGCACACCGCCTACTGAGGCCTCTGTCTGGTCACCAACATCAGGTAATGCTGAGGACTGAAGGCAGAGCGATAAAGTTACCTTTGGTAGGGAAAACAATTTAATAAAAAAAAAAGTAACCATAAAAAACTTATTCCACATTTTGCTGGTTTTTGTGGAATAACTGAAATTATAGAATGAATGCAACAGCTGGACGACGAGGGTTAGCGTTAGTTAGTGTTTGACATAGCTACCAACGAACTGATATCCCAGTCGTAGATCAGAACGCACGATTGCTCATATTCAAATCATTATCAATTTTTTTTATTGATTGGTTTGTTTGTTTGTTTATGATATATGTAAAACTATTAGCCTATTAGCAAGTGCATAAAATATATATAGGAAAATACACAAATAATAATAATAATAATAATAATAATAATAAAGATATCACTACATGTGGAAAATACACGTAGAAAACAACTTTTTATTTGCAAAAGGTTTTAATCCCATTCTGGTGAAGCTGTAAATCTTCATGTGTTTTACAATGAAAAAACAACACCACTACTGAGGTGATAGCGACCTCTGTTGGCTACTTCTAAAATTAACCACTGATCACCTTATATAGACTTAGACTTAGACTTAGACTTAGCTTTATTTGTCATTCAGATATACAGGTGTATACAGAACGAAATGTCGTTGCATATAGAAGCAATTATAAATTCTCGACGCCGATTGGTCAGAAAGTGTTGATTTATTTAAAAATTTAATTTTTTTTATTTTTTATTACGTGACTCATTTGAATAATCGATTCTGATTGGTCGGCCACTGCATTTAACATAAAATATACATATAAATCTTTATACCGCACAGTATAAACAATATGAACAGGTCAGCTAGCAAACTAAAAAGATAAAGAAAATATAGGAGGCGAGTTTAGTTTCAGAGCAATGCTGAGTACAGAAGGCCAGAAGACATCTACTAGTGTTTATGAAAGTGACAGGACAGGAAAAAAGAGTCTGAGGGTTATTTTAATTTTTTTTAAATTATTTTTTGCTTTGTTTTGTTTTGTAAACCATGAATTATTCTGTAAGCCAAAGCAGAGAACCAAAGACCAAAGAGTGGCAACAATGCGCTAGTACAATCCACAATCGCTGTTAATAAACAATAAACAACGACAACAGTATAACATACTTGCTGTCTGTTGCTATGGAGATCATCACTACAAACGTAATAAAAATCAATGAAATTAATGTAATATCTAATTAATAAATATATTTTATAAGTATATTAAGGAAAAAGCGTCTAACCATCGAGTTGCTTTTGGAACGCCAAGAAAAACCTCTAGCACACGTCCGTCCATCCGTCCCTCTGGCGTACGTGCACACATGGGGAGCCCCGTGTTATTCTTTGAAAAGGTTACTATTATCAGGCAGTAGTGATACTAAAAATAATTCAAATACTTCAAAATACAGTTTGTTTGTAATATTATACTGATGCTCTTTTCACTCGTTTTCCTCAATTTTACACATTTTGATCAAGAAAATGTGTACGAAATGCGCACGCGTGGTCTGGAGACTATTGCGTGCGTATGTGATGTCAGACGTAGCAACACTTCTAACGTACGTACGTATACTTCAAAAAGTTCGAAACATGGGAAGAAAAAATATTTATTTGAAAACAGAGACAAGGAGCGCTAATATAAATATACAGCCAGAATAAAACGTGAGGAGTTTTTCATCATTAAAGCATCTCTACTCAACCGAGTTTATTTCTCCAAAAAGGAAAAATGTCAGAAAATGTTTCTGGGAGAGAGTAATATAGAGAACAAGAGGCGCATAATACTCGGGTCACGTGAATCGTTAATGATGTGACATGAACAGACAACTAATTATAACGAATTAAGTAATTTTGGGGGCAGCTGTGGCCTATTGGTTAGAGAAGCGGGTTTGGGACCTAAAGGTCACTGGTTTGATTCCCAAACCAGCTTGAAAAACATGTGGCGGTGGGGGGGTAAGTTGCACCTTCCCTTCTTCCACATTCATGGCTGAAGTGCCCTTGCGCAAGGTACCTAACCCCCAACTGCTCTTTGGACGCCACAATGTGTAACAGCCCACTGCCCCGAGTGTGTGTGTGCTCACTGTTTACGTGTGTGTGTTATTGAAATGTTCTCTAAAGCTGCGGGTTCTAAATGGTGTGCTTTACATGTCGAGACTAAGATTGCGTGTTTGGTTTCCTCATTTTTATTCCCTTCTATAAACAAGTTATTAAAATGAATTCATCTCGATACACGGACGAGACGTGGACGGGGTTTGAGATTTCCACCAAAAACTCCTCAAGTAAGAGAAATCATACGGGAGCTCCGCTTTTAGGCCCTGCTGAAATCTCTATATTATATTTATTACTTATTGGATTGTGAGGAGGCTGGAGCTTATCTCAGCCGACACTGGTTGAAGGAGGGGTACACCCTGAACAGCTCACCAGACCATTGCAGGGTAACACACAACCATTCATACACTAACACTCGCACCACTGCCATTTTCGGCGGAGGTAATAACTATTACTAATTATTCATCCATTCATTCATTTGCTGAATCGCTTACTCCTACTAGAGTCGCAGAGAGGCTGGAGCCTTTCTCAGCCAACTCTGGGTGAAGGCAGGGTACACCCTGAACAGTTCGCAAGTACACCACAAGACAACACACGCAACCATTCACACTCACACCTAGGAGCAATTTGCAACAGCCAATTAGCCTAATGTCTTAGGACTGTGGGAGGAAACCGGAGTACCCGACGGAAACCCACACAAGCTCAGAGAGAACATGCAAACTCCACACAGAAACAGCCTCGCCAAGCCCAGATATTGAACCCCGGACCTTCTTGCTGTGAGGCGGACGTGCTAACCGATACACCACCATGCTACCCGTAACTAACCTTTGAACTGAATCATAATTCACTCATTCATTTCCTAAGCTGCATAATCCTAATTATTGTAGTAGGGAGGCTGGCGCCCATCTCAGTTGACTCTGGGCGAGGGCGGGGTACACCCTGGACAGCTCGCCAGGCCATCACAGGGCCAACACTTACACAACCATTCACACTTATAACACACCTGGGGGTGATTTGGAACAGCCAATCAGCCTACTGTGCATGTTTTTGGACTGTGGAAGAAAACCAGAGTACCCAGAAGAAACCCACGCAAGCACGGGGGGTAACATGCAAACCACACAGAAACTTCCCGAGTCCGGGAATCGAACCCAGGACCTGCTTGCTGTGCCGCTCTAGTTATTTATTCAACTAGTAAAAATATGTAATCAGTGATATGGAGAAATGTTCTGTAAGGAAAGAGTGAGTCTGTGGCAATTCTAAACTCCAGGCAAAAGTTCAGGATCCATTGCAACATGCAGTACGTTCCCTCGAGAGAAAAAGAAGGCAATGATTATAATCCGGGGCTGAGAGTAAAGTTCCTTGTGTAATAATGTATGAAGTATATTTCTGCATGGTGGTTGAACCCCATGGTGTAAAACCAGAGTGACTGTGAGGCTGCTTATTATTAGAGCTTTGTTATCTGTAAGAGCAGCTGAAGCTCTGCTGAACTCTGACTCATATTTCTATTTTCATCAGGCTTGTGGACTTGATACAACACAGACCAAAAGTCCAGCTGTATACAGACCTCATATTTCTCTAAAAACAGACAGATCACATGACGTTGCACAGAGATCTCAACTACAGCTGATAATGTTACCTTTAAATCACAGTATTTTTCATGTATTCATTTTGAGTGAGAAATCGAAGCTTCAATAGCTCGAACGGGCGTGAAGAGAAATAAGAAATATCTCTGGAATATAATTTTATTAGACCTTGATTTATTATTATTATTATTATTATTATTATTATTATTATTATTATTATTATTATTATTTCCTTTTTTACAACATAATCACCATCATTCATTTATCAACACAATTTACTGTATACTATGATGCCCTTGAATTCCCTATTCCTATTGGTCAAAAGGTGCTATTGTTACTATTGGTTCTATGGTAGCAGGTAACACAAATTGATGTATCGTAGATGTTCCACATTATTAAAAATGCTTTAAAAAATGTGTAGTTTCTGATGTTTGTAGAAGGAGTCTCCAGTGTCAGTGCTTTGTAACACTAAGAGTTGAGGCTCTAAAACTTTAATATATATTTTTTAAGTTAATTGAAAGGAAATTGACAACTAATTTATTTTTTACTTTTTAGTTATTTTTTGCTTTTTAGGAACAAGAGAAATAAGAAGAAAGACAGTCAGCTGAGAGAAGGACTGTTTATATAATGTTACATGTTTATGATGTGTTAACATGAATTAACTTGTTTATTCAATGCATGCAATTCAATCAAACTGCTCATTCTTTTATTATTTCCTAATTTTTAAAAATATTTTTTAATTTCCACCAGATTTTAAACATCATTCCAGTTTAAAGGTGAATTCTTGAAGATTGGCTTCCTTTTTTCAATGATTAGCCAGCTAACAGTTAAAGATGCAACCATGGATACTTTAATTCCTTACTTGTACAAATTACCTGGAAGTTATGAACATGATTAGAGAAAAAAGAAAACAAAACACAACAAAAAACAAACAAACACCCCCCCCCAAAAACAAACAAACAAACAAACAAACAAACAAACAAAAAACCTATTAAACCAGACCCTTAGTAAGTTTATTAGTTTGCTGAAAAAAATAATTGGGAAAAATGATTCTCTGATCTGGAATGGTTGATTGTGTTTGAATATGCTTCCTTTTATTCCTTTTAAGCCATTCTTTGCTAGAATGACATGTGTAATTTCCCCATGTGATTCCAGTTCATGCACAGATGTTGTGACATTTTCTTTTGGAATTCATTGAAATAATTCAATATGTTATTGTACCACCGATAATGGCAAACCGTCCTGGTCCAGATGCAGCAAAACAGGCTGAAAACCTTGATTCTACCACCACCATATTTTAAACATTCAATAAGGTTTCTATGTTGGCATGCAGTGTTTTCCTTTCCCCAAACATAACAGTGCTCAATTAAAGCAAAAAGGCTTATTTGCCCCCAGGAGCCTTCTGGCTTTTCCATGTGATCTTTATCAAACTGTTGATGGGCAGAAGTGTATATTTTGGAGAGCAGTGGCATTCTCATTGCAACCCTGCCATGCATGCCATCATTGCTCAGTTTTCTCCTGGTGCTGGACTCATGAACATTAACATTTGCCAAAGTAAAAGGGGCCTTTAGTTGCTTAGAAATTACCCTGGCTTCCTTTGTCACCTTGGGAATTATTACACACCCTACTCTCAAAGTAATCTTTGCTGTTCAGCTTTTGGAGAGGGTCAAAGTGGGCTTGAATTTCTTCCATCTCTCTGACTGTGGATTGGTGGGTCCAATAGCTTTAAACAGCCCCCCCCCCCACACTTCTTATCAGAAGCCCAGCACCTTAACCAATGAGCCACCATTGCCCCAACTTTTTCTTTCTCAAAAAATACAAGTTTAACAATGTTACTATTAATTATTAATAGTAACATTGTTGCTGTTGTTATTATTATTATTATTATTATTATTATTATTATTGTTGGTCTTATTATTATTATTATTATTATTATTATTATTATTATTATTGGAATTATTATTATTATTGGTATTATTTTATTATTATTATTGGTATTTTATTATTATTATTATTATTATTATTATTGGTATTATTATTATTATTATTATTATTGGTATTATTATTATTGTTTTTATTTTATTTTTATTATTATTATTATTATTATTATTATTATTATTGGTTTTATTATTATTATTTTTATTTTATTTATTATTATTATTATTATTGGTATTATTATTTTATTATTATTATTGGTATTATTATTATTATTATTATTATTATTATTATTGGTATTATTATTTTATTATTATTATTGGTATTTTTATTATTATTATTATTATTATTATTGGTATTATTATTATTATTATTATTATTGGTATTATTATTATTTTTATTTTATTTTTATTATTATTATTATTATTATTATTATTAATATTATTATTGGTTTTATTATTATTATTTTTATTTTATTTATTTTTAATTATTATTATTATTGGTATTATTATTATTATTATTATTGGTATTATTATTATTATTATTATTGGTATTTTTATTATTATTATTATTATTATTATTATTGGTATTATTATTATTTTTATTTTATTTTTATTATTATTATTATTATTATTAT
>JBCNYH010000021.1:45816026-45827064 GCA_039654325.1 Tandanus tandanus | reverse complement strand
TTGAGGGAACTTGGTGGATTCGTGATGATCTTGAGGGAACTTGGTGGAATCGTGATGATCTTGAGGGAACTTGGTGGCCTCGGTGTAAACCAAGGGTAAGCTGTATATTTCACCTTAAGAATAATAAATAGAAAATTACATGGACAAAATGTTGTTTAAAACACATTACTGACAGAAAGAGAAACCCCATGTGATTAATTATACACCAAGTGAATCGTTACTGAAAGTATTTCTGAAGTGTTTGAACTCATCTGTATTCTGCAGTATGACTTTGAGCAGATCGAAGTATAAAGTCCACAGGATTAGATGGAGGACTAAACTGGCCATTATATTGAACTACAGCCACTGTGGTATATGATTATAATCTTGCCAAGTATTTTTTACCTCTGCCAAGGAGGTTATGTTTTCCCCTCAATTTGTGTGTTTGTTATTAGCAGAATTATGCAAAAAGTTGCATTTGGATTTTTATGAAATTTTTACCGCTTAGGACAAAGAAGATTCCATATGATTCTGGAGATGATCCTGATCAAATTCTGGATCTAGGAATTTTTAAAGGATTTTTTAACATTGTGAGATAGGACATTTTTTTTTACATTTTGGTTCACAAGGTCTGACGACCTGTCCAGGGTGTACCCTGTCTTTGCCTAGTGTCGGCTGAGATGGGCGCCAGCCTCCCTGTGACCCTAATAGAATAAAGTGGTTCAGCAAATGAGTGAGTGAGTTAGTAAGTGTTTACGGTGCTACAACATCCGCTTTTGTTTATATGTGACATTTAGCTTCGTCTTTGGTGTAAAAAGGCTTCAGAATTCGTATTTAAGTATTGCTCGCTCATTTAAATAATTCTACATAAATACGCTGAGTTGAACATAAAATGCAAGTAGTAATACTGAAGTGAGGTTTTTGAGCTGTGAGTACAGTACATGAGTGGAAATCACGTTTGTAGAGGACAGGTACAAGACTGAACCTCTGTTTAGATTGGAGGTTTAATGGTGCGTGTAAGGGACTGTCAAGGGCGGCGTTATTACTTTTTTTTTTTCCATCTTTCATTTGTTTTATGGCTTCATGTTTAGGCTAATCAGTGCCATTTTATGAAGTGTGTGTATGTGTGTATGGTGCAGAAATTACAGCGATGTATGCTTCCTGAAGTTTTATAGGCAGGATATTCTGCAAAACCAGTGATATCATTTACAGTACTAATCAAAAGTTTATACACAATTTCTTGAACACCAAAAGTGCTGTGTGTGTGTGTGTAATATTTTATTAATATGAATTGGGCTTAAATCAGTGGAATTGCCCAAGTTAAATAAATAATTTCCCAAATTCCAAGAATGACTGTTCCATCCAACTGTCAACGCAATCTTTGACTGCAAAAGGTTTTTCAGAGTTATGGGTACAGTGGATTGCAGCATAACTTCAGGAGAAGGAAAAACGCATCCTGGTGACGAACCAATTGTTGATAGATAGATAGATAGATGGATGGATGGATGGATGACTTCATTAATCCCCCGAGGGAAATTTGCGTAATAGCGGCAAGACATACATTCATTCATCTCATTCATTTATTTTCTGAACCGTTCATTTCTGTTCATTTTCTGAACCGCTTATTCCTAATTAGGGTCGCGCGGAGGCTGGTGCCCATCTCAGCCGACTCTGGGCGAGGGCAGAGTACACCCCGAACAGTTCGCCAGGCCATCGCAGAAACACACTGACAACAATGCAGCTCACTCTTGACGAAAATCAGCAATGGTTCTTTACATGCCTCTCACCACAGACAGTGAGAGACATGGCCGGCCTTTGATAACCCAGTTAGCTGCACTGGGGGGACAGCAGTGACAACTTAGTGATAGCGGGGCTTGAACCCCCGACCTTCGAATCAGTAAGCCAGCACCCTACCACCGGGCCACCACTGCCCCCAAGACATATATATAAGGTGCAATCTAAAAGCCAATAAAAATAAAAATACATATAAACATCTGTACAGGAGCAATAAAAATATAGAATTATATTTCTAGCCAGTTGAGGTGGCTCGGGCATCTGATTAGAATGCCTCCTGAACGCCTCCCTATTGTGGTGTTTTGGGCCGACCCGGGAAGAGACCCCGGGGTCGACCCAGAACACGCTGGAGGGACTGTGTCTGTCGGCTGGTCTGGGAACGCCTCAGTGTCCCCCGGGAAGAGCTGGAGGAAGTGGCTAAGGGAGAGGGACGTCTGGACCTCGCTGCTTAGGCTGCTGCCCCCGCGACCCGACTCCGGAACAAGCGTAAGAATATGAAGATGAAGATGACTGAAAAATATAAAAATGAAAAACTAAATACACTGAAGACACTGAGGTAGTATAAGTGGCAGGGGTCCATAACAAATTGATAAGATGATAAGAGAAGTGAAGTACTAATTAATCAATCAATACAGTATAATTAGTAAACTAATCTAAACTATTATAAGTAATATAAATAATGTAGTACAGCAGTTATAACATACAGTACCAGTCAAAAGTCTGGACACACCCACTCATTCTAACTGAAGCAGAAGTTGTGTCCAAACTTTTGACTGGTTCTGTATATTTTAGAGTGTGGATATTATTCTAGCTTATTTTGTCTGCAGCAACAGCGTATGTGTAGAAAAATAAAACACTAATATGAATTTATTTTCATATGTCTGTGCTTTTCCATGTATTTGGATAGAATTATTACAACATAAACAAGAATACAGTCTTAGGAACTGTACAAATATCATTAATAACAAGCAGCAGACCGTGACAGTGAAAACAGAACAGCACACTTGAGAGCCCACGTTCACTTCACATGCCGGCTTTGTTTTTAAATTCATTTGTCATGCAACATTCTTTCTTTCTTTTTCCTTATTTCTGTACTTTTGACCTGAAGGACTAGAGCATCTGATACAGTTTGGTTGGCAGCTGTCAATTAACACCAAGCAGATTACAATTTGAGATGTTCAGTCAGAGATGATAAATCACTTCCTGCTTCATCTGTTTCTATTCACTTCCTGTATAACAGGTCAGAATTCTCCATTCAGCGTCAGTTCCTTTAAGCACAGCGAGCGCTCACCACTGCATGATACAGTCCTAAACTGTGGTGGGAGCGTGGAGGTAAAGCTAGTATCTCACGGAGCGACGAATGCTCATGAGCGTAGCAAATTCTGGGATTTGTAAGGGTTCATAAAAAATGTTGCAAAACAGTTCACAGACACTTTTTCTTCTTGCAAAAAATAAAGAAATAAATAATAAACATTTGCAAAACAATTGTAACACGCACCAATCAAGTGTTTTGTTTGGTTCGCCAAGTAGTGAATACAATGCTAGGTAGGGTTTGCTCACCCATTTTATAGGGTTGCATCCATCAATAGGGGTAAGGGTGGCTCAATACCAAGATTCGGTATTGTACCAGGTGCTGGAGAAAGGTCCCAAACGTTCTCAGATAGTGGCAAAAGAGCGGCAAGTGATTGCTAATCGTCACAATGTCGCTAACATTTGCTAACAATGTTTGCCAACTGTCTTTCGCAAACACTTTAGCAAAACTTTGTGTGAATGTTGCTAATTGTCACTAAACTTCGCTAATGACAGAGGCGAACACTGATTTTCGCCAACAATTGTCAGAAAAGTTGGCGAATCCAAAAATCACAATGTTTGTCAGCATTCACCACTCCGAGAAATACTAGCTTAATTGAATCAGGGAAAAAGGAACGGCCAGAATGTGCGATTGTCCGTAATAAATAAAAAGAAAATGCACGGTTTAGCCCACACTGGGGAAAAGATCACTATTTTGGCTTCCTAAACCAGAAAATTGTATATTTGTTCTGATTTTTTTAACCCAATAAATAATCAATAGAGTTGCCATATTGCGGACTCTGCCCAAGGCTGCAATGTTTAACATTACCTAAAGTGCTTGACCTGTTCCTGCATGATTTAATGCAAAGTGCTGCTGCCTCATAATAATGCTAGATGGGCACTTAAAGAGTCCAAAGTACCCTCATCATGCAGTGTGGATGTAGTAAATGTAGTAAATATGGCCCTATATGGTCCTGGATTTAATTACGAATGTGCTTATCTCACAAGATTGTCTATAGTATGTGGACGTGACCAAAGTAGCAAAAGAACAAACTCACCCAGTTGATGGTTTAAGAGCTGGCTGGAATTTAACCTTTCAAGGTCATTCAAGGTCAAAGGTGATTTTCTCATTTGAAACTTCTATCAGTGTTCCATAGTGACGACATGTCTATTAGCACTCATTTCAAAGTTAAAGATGCTCTATTTCCATTTTTTTGTGACCTTGATCTGACCTTCACCTTTGACCTTGACATTCCAAAACCAGATTATCTTTGGGGACACTGGTAGGGTAAAGTCCCCACCAAGTTTGGTGAAAATCCATGCACGGGTGTGGTCAGGATTTTGTTCACAGAAAAACTGACTCATTTGTGTTGAGATCAATCAATCAATCAATCATTTTCTAAGCCGCTTAATCCTAATTAGGGTCGCAGGGAGGCTGGCACCCCTCTCAGCTGACTCTGAACAGCTCGCCAGGCCATTGCAGGGCCAACACACACACAACCATTCACACTCTCACCATTTGGGTTGAGATAATAAAGTTTATTTGACCTCAAGAGGGAGATGTGATAACATTTCAAGATTTCATGGGTAGCTTATATACATGATTTAAGAAGCTAGCATAAAACTGTGTTCCCAAACCCATATAGAAGGTGCATATAACTCCTAGCATCCTATACATTTCTGAAGCTAGCATAAAGAAACCTGAACGTACGTATAAAAAGCGGAAATATACAAAAGGGATGATGTAATGGTGCTTGATGACATCATTTTCTTAGTTAGTTCTAGTTTTGTTTATTTGTTTGTCTGATTTTTAGCAACTTCCTCTATACAGTTTATGACAAATCAATCTAAAATTTTTGGAATGGGTGGGTGCTCGCTCCAGGTTGTTCTGTTACATTTTGGTAAGAATTGACAAAGTTTGGTACGATCTTACAAAAAATTTAATGAAATTTGCTCTGCATATTCAGGACCAGAAGCTTTGCTGTCACACCAAGTTTCATCTGGATCTGATCCAGACTGTGCATTTAGCAGCAGCTTAAATGTAATCATCCTAACAATCGTACATTTTTATCACTTGGTGGAGGTTTGCACTCTCCGTGTGCTCTTGCATTTCATTTTTTTTTCTTGGTACATTTTTACATTTGCAGTGTTTCGCAGACACCCTCACTCAGAGTGACATAAAGAAGTGTTCTGTATTCTCTATCATACACACATCCTCAGGCAAGGTCAGCAGGTCAAGGACGAAGAGTACCGTCAGTCTACAAATCATCTACCATCCAGCTGAGGGGTTTTTCTTTTCATGATTGCTGTAGTTACGGACTGCACAGCTGAAAATAACATTCCGCCCTCCCTGACTCTCCTTAAACCTGGAATGGAGGAAATAATCGTTTTCTTGTCTATTTTTAGGGATGACAAATCATTTTATCAAAATGAAAAATATCAAGCAGGAAAAAAAATCAATATTGCACAAGCTTGCACTTCCACTTTCCTGTAATCCTGTCACTGGGGTTGTATTCGAATGATGCTTCATAATAGTTTTTAATCCAAATGGACCATGCTGGACAGAAACATCCAGTTCCTTGCTTCCATAAAAAGTACACTAAATAGTTATAGTTGCTGAGTGGTGCACAGTCTAGAGCAAATTTCTCAGAAATGTACTTTAGTATATACTACACGAGAATAGTGTGATCTGATTGGTTCACTGTCTTGGGATATTTAACAATTATAAGCTAAGGGTGAGGTGGATGTTAATATATAGATTTATTCAATTGAACCACATCTACTGAGCCTGAAGTGAATAATTGTTTTGGTATATACTACACAGGAGCATAAAAAAAACAATATTTTTTATAGTTTATTTTTACATATTTAGCCATTACATAGGCAGGTTAGGTGGGTCTCGTGTAGCTTATTCAGAATTCTAGTACACAGAAATGAGTAATAGATTCAACACAAACTATTCTTTTTTTTTTTTTCATTTTAAAGTGTGATAGTGATGTTGCCATCTGCTTGAAGTGACCATTAATTCAAAGATTATCCACTCTGAATAATGTTTTTAATTCCAACATTAAGGACCAATCAGATTATGCCATTCCCATGTAGTAAATACTAATGGAAGTACATTATCTGTCTCTCCGACTCGGGATGATGCTTGAATCACTCACTAATTCATGTATCTGCCAAACTGTTTTATCCTATGAGGGTCGCGTGGAGGCTGGAGCCTATCTCAGCCTGACTTTGGGCGAAGGCGGGCTACACACTGAACTGCTCACCAGACCATTGCAGAGAAACATACACACAACTCACACCTAAGGGCAGTTTGGAACAGCCAGTTAGCCTCATGTGCTGGTATTTGGACTGTAGAAGAAAACCAGAGTACCCGGGGGAACCCACACGTGCACGGGGAGAACATGCAAACTCCACACAGAAACCCCCTTGCCGAGACCGGGACTCGAACCCAGTACCTTCTTGCTGTGAGGCAGATCTGCTGACTATTACACCTCAGTGCCGCCCCATGCTTGAATCAAAATGTTGGGTAAAAACTAGCGTTGTATCGCGGTCACTGATTGTGAAGTCGTAAAAATTCAACAAAAAGCTGTCCCAAAAAATTTACAAAGCTACGCAATATGGCCCTTACGTTTTTCAAGGTATAAAAAATAAATAAATAAATAAAAAATAAATAAATGAAAAAAAGAAAAAGGTTTTTAAACTTAGAATGCGTTTCTAAAGATGCCTTAGTGGAGTGCACATGCACTGTTACACTTTAAAATTTTTATAAAAATAAACCACACAAATCACAACAAAAGTTTTAATTTGATTTTCTTCTGTTCCCATGTAGTATATACTAAAACAATTATTAACCTCAGGCTCGGTGAATATTCCTCAATAGCCCCCTTGACATTCTGTCTCTGGACTATTCAGCAATATCCTCCCCACCTTCGGTGAATAATTGTTCTGTATAATACCACGAATATGCTTCATAAAACCTTTCATCATAAACCCTGCATGAATGCTCCAGCATTGCTTAATAAAATATTGATGCAATCCTTACGAGAGAGTTGAAGGCCCTATGTACATAGATTACATTTGAATAACGTCCATGGTGTGTGACGGGGCAGCTGCTATAAATAAACTAGCCGGGAAATATTGAGCCAGGTTTCATTTTTGCCATCTACATTTAAAATGACCAAAGAGGCAGGAGAAACTGGAAGAATGTAGCTAGAATGAGCATGAGCATGTATTATCCAATCAGAATACAAATTACACAAACGGACAGATGACAGAAACTTTTCCTCTGGTTAAATAATTACAACCCAAAATTTAAAAATGAGGGCGGCGCGGTGGCGCAGTGGTTAGCACGTCTTCCTCACAGCATGAAGGTACTGGGTTCGATTCCCATGCTTGGGCGTTTCTGTGTGGAGTTTGCATGTTCTCCCTGTGCTTGTGTAGGTTTCCTCCGGGTACTCCGGTTTCCTCCAACAATCCAGAAACATGCACAGTAGGCTGATTGGCGGTTCCAAATCACCCCTAGGTGAGAGTGTGAGTGCGAATGGTTGTATGTGTGTTGGCCCTGCAATGGTCTGGTGAGCTGTTCAGGGTGTATGAATGAATGAATGAATGAATGAATAATTGAAGGTCTTCAAAATTCTACGTTGATAAAATGCGTCCACAGGATGTATTGTTTTTGCAGATCGGTAAGCCAGTCATGTTTCTGACCTGCCAAACATTAACCGGACTAATTGCAAAATGTTTCTTTTAAAGTACCGCTTACTTTTCCAGCCTTTTGTTGACCCCATCCCAAATTTATCGCGATGTCTTGATGCTATCAAATTCAAAATGAGATAATATTTGTCATAAAATAGTGAAATGTCTCACTTCAAACATCTGGTATGTTTTCAAGGGTGGCAACGTGGTGTAGTGGTTAGCACGTCCAATTCACAGCACGAAGGACCTATGTTCGAGTCCCAGGCTCAGTGAGGCCGTTGCTGTGTGGAGTTTGCCTGTTCGCTCTATGCTTGCATGGGGTTTCTCTGGGTACTCTGGTTTCCTCCAACACTCCAAAAACATGCACATTACGCTAATTGACTGTTTAAATTTTATTTAAATTAAATTAAATTAAATTGCCCTAGGTGTGTGAGTGTGATAAGTTGTGTGTGTGTTGGCAGAGCCATAGTCTGGCAAGATGTTCAGGGTGTACACCGCCTTCAGCATCGGCTAAAATAGGCACCAGCCTCCCCACAACCCTAATAGGATTAAGCGGTCCAGCAAATGAATGAATGAATGAATGAATGAATGAGTGAGTGAGTGAGAGAGTGAGTGAGTGAGTGGGTGAGTGAGTGAGTGAGTGAGTGAGTGAGTGAGTGAATGAGTGAGTGAGTGAGTGAGTGAGTGAGTGAGAGAGTGAATGAGTGAGTGAGTGAGTGAATGAGTGAGTGAGTGAGAGAGTGAATGAGTGAGTGAGTGAGTGAGAGAGTGAATGAGTGAGTGAGTGAGTGAGAGAGTCAATGAGTGAGTGAGTGAGTGAGTGAGTGAGTGAGTGAGAGAGTCAATGAGTGAGTGAGTAAGTGAGAGACTGAATGAGTGAGTGAGTGAGAGAGTCAATGAGTGAGTGAGTGAGTGAGTGAGTGAGTGAGAGAGTGAGAGAGTGAATGAGTGAGTGAGAGAGTGAGAGACTGAATGAGTGAGTGAGTGAGAGTTGCAGAAGGCACAATAGCGTAGTGGTTAGCACAACCCCCTTACAGCAAGAAGGTCCTGGGTTCGAGTCCTGGGCTTGGCAAGGCCATTTCTGCGTGGAGTTTGTGTGTTCTCTTTATGCATGCGTGGGTTTCCTCTGGGCACTTTGGTTTTCTCCCACAGTCCAAAGACATGCACAGTAGGCCAACTGGCTGTCCCAAATTGCCCCTAGATAGGGTTGTGTATGTGCTGGCCCAATGATGGACTGGCTAGCTGTTCAGGGTGTACCCTGCCTTCAGCATCGGCTGAGATAAGCTCCAGCCTCCCCACGACCCTAATAGGATTAAGGCGCTCAGCAAATAAATGAATGAATAAATGGTATTACGAGGAAGTACAGCATTTCTGTCTAGACGTGTGTGTGTGTGTGTGTGTGTGTGTGTGTGTGTGTGTGTGTGTGTGTGTGTGTGTGATTATGATTTCAACGAAAGGACTTTATGGTATAAGGAATTGCTCAACTCTAATAGTATTTATTGTTAAGTTATTGATAAATATTAGATTTGAGCCGTCATTGGCGGTGCTTCTTGTTCCGCCTCTTCAGAATATTTATCGTTATCTCTATAAATTCAAACTGCTCATTTGTCTCGAGCACCCAGGCTTTCAAATCATTAAAACACACCCCCTCGTAACATCGTCGCTCATTCCACATTTCACACACACACACACACACACACACACACACACACACACACACACACACACACACACACACACACATGTACCAGAGGCAGACTATTCTATTAGATTCTTTTATATTGTCTTGCCAATATAAATCGGTAGCCGGCGGGATCGCGAGAGCTTTTGAGTTTCTGCAGCGGGAAAATATCAGGAGAATTCTATAAGACTGACAGCTTTATTGATGAGCTTTAAGCCAATATTTGAGCAGGAAAAACAAGTATGTGGAGATGGAGCGAGGCTTTATTATCTGCTGCGGATAGAGATTTGCGAAGCCAGAGGGATATTGCAGGAAAACATGCAAGGATCCCCACCAGCCTCCCAGGCCTGAAAAAATTACATTTACTCCTGGAGGCAACTCGATTTCTTTCAATTTTCCTTCGAGTTGAGTGAAATTACAGAGTTTTAAACTTATTGAAGTAGTGACTTGTGTAGTCAATCTGGTTTATTTGTCTGTAATTACCTCCGCCAAGGAGGTTATGTTTTCACCGGCGTTGGTCTGTATGTTTGTTTGTTTGTTTGTCTGTCTGTCTGTTAGCAACATTACTCAAAAAGTTATGAATGGATTTTGATGATACAAGGAACAATTGATTCAATTTTGGCAGGAATCCAGATTATCGTGTGGATGCAGGGAATTTTTAAAGATTTTTTGCGGCCTTAGTGGAGGTCTGCGCTCTCTGAGTGCTTCTCTAGCTAAATATATTTTACTTAGGAAAAAAAAACTATTTTAAAAATGGAACCGAACACAGTGGCGTATGTAATGAAATTTTCATAATTTTTTGTGAACATTGATTTTTATTTTTTATTTTTTTACTGTATTTGACTTTCCTGATTTCTTTTTGAGAGTGTGTGAAGCACAAGTAAAGCTCATAAAAAAAAAAAAAAAATCATAAAAAGAAAAAATAAGTATTTCATCCTGAATGTGACGCAAGTGCATCACTTTCACACAGTTCCCTGCGACCTGGGCTACCTGAGGCTACAGCCCTACTGCACCAAACTACAAGTAGCAGATAAAACATGGAACACCTGCAAGAGAGAGAGACAGAGAGAGAGAGAGAGAGAGAGAGACAACTAGTTTATATAAGCCATGTGGAAGCATGGGCAGCACGGTGGCATAGTGGTTAGAATGCCTTCCTTACACCAAGAAGGTCCTGGTTTTGAGTCCTGGGCTCAGCTCGGGCGTTTCAGTGTGGAGTTTGCATGTTCTCCCCGTGCTTGCGTGTGTTTCCTCCAGGTACTCCGGTTTCCTCCCACTGTCCAAAAACATGCACATTAGGCTAAGTGTTTTTTCCAAATTGTCGCTAGGTGTGAGTGTGAGTGTGTATGGGTGCATCTGTGTGTTAGCCCTGCGAAGGTGTTCAGGGTGTGACCTGCACTAGCCCAGGGTCAGCTGAGATCGGCTCCAGTCTTCTCGCAACCCTAGTAGGATTAAGCGGTTTGGGAAGTGAATGGGGAAATTCAGCTTAAAGTTTTAGAGTGTGAAAAAAACAAACAAACAAACAAAGGTACAAAGAGTGAGTTGATTGTTGGTGGGGGGGGGGGGGGGGGGGGGGGGGGGGGGGGGGGGGGG
>JBCNYH010000021.1:45789703-45801798 GCA_039654325.1 Tandanus tandanus | reverse complement strand
ATATATATAAGAATGAGAATGTTTCATTTCTGTGTAGTATATATCAATGGGCATTATTATTCATTCAGAATATTTTCTCGTTTCTGATTTTTTGGAAAGCCACCAGCTAATTTTTGGAATTTTTCTACGAGCTATTTTATCTATCACTGACATCAGATAAATTGAATGATTATTGCACGTTTGGGAATGTTTCTCCTCAAAAATATCATATAAAATAGATAGGCACTCCGAGGCAGATGGCTCTGTCTGTCCGCCATCATTAATGCTGTTGTAATCTGTATCAAAGAGTGAGTAGCAATGCCACCCAGAGCTCTAAAGCCCAATAGCTCTCTGTAGGGTGTAGCCTATCTAGGTATCTAGGTACTTTTCCCATCGAACGCTAACAAGAAAATGGCTGCCGGCTCTCAAGATTAGAGGTGTGAAAAATTTTAATGTTTAATTTTTGAAGGAAAAAAAACCTAAACAAGTACTTATTATCAAATACTTTAATGTTATATTTTGTTCAAAATTTCCATGGAAGTTATCTAGAATTAATCAGCGTTAGCGGGGAATAGCATGTGGCACTGCCAGCTGACTTAAGCAAGCAACGATGCACTTTCCTTTGAACTTGAAAATATTTTGAATGAATAATAAAACAAATATAGAATTTGGCTTTTATATGATATTGAGAATTATTCAGATCTCAGAACCTCAGAATAATTCTCCATATCATACCTCACCTCATTGAATAATTGCTTATTATCCACCTCGTAAACCCAAAATAATGCTTGAATTTTTTTCAAGTGTGATGAATAAGTTTTGAAATGTGTTGTAATGTCTGTCACACTTTAAAAAAAATAAAAAACAAAAAACATAAAAATCTAACCTCCTCTTATGTTTCCATGTAGTATATGCTAAATCACTGAATGAGTTTCAGGGTGGCACGTGGTAGCATGTCTGCCTTACAGCAAGAAGGTGTGCTCGCTGTGCTTGTGTGGGTTTCCTCTGGGTACTCTGGTTTTCTCCCACAGTCCCACATTAGGCTAATTGGCTTTTCCAAATTGCCCCTAGATGTGAGTGTGAGGGTAAATGGTTGTGTGTGTGTATGTGTATATGTGTGTGTGTGTGTGTGTGTGTGTGTGTGTGTGTTGGTCCTGCGATGGTCTGGCAAACTGGTCAGGGTGTACCCCGCCTTCGCACAGAGACATGTGAGATAGACTTCAGCCTCTGTACAACCCTGGTAGGATTAAGTGGCTCGTCATATGAATGAATGAATGAATGAATGAGTTTCTGGCTCCGACTCGGTGGATTTCTCTGGTTTCCTCTACGTTCTCTATGAGACTATTCAGTAATATCCACCTCACCTTTGGGGAATAATTGTTATATGGTATGTTAAGCTATTGTATAACTCCAAACATTACCTCTGGTGGTAATAGAAAACACCGGACATTTAAATAAATAATATGCGGATTTGTTTGGGCATGACAGTAATATTCCCCGTGGTTAGCATGTCCATGGGAAATAGTATTTCTTTGTGAAACAGTATTAGCCTGTGATAATCTCCTGAAGAGCTCTGAGAAAGGATTACGAACAGGAGAGAGTCTAATTCCCGAGCAGGTGGACAGGATCCGTTTCCTTAACGCTTTGCATTGTTGGCAGAGTTAAGCCTCATCCTTCCTCCACCTGCTCGTCTGGCTGCGAGCTCTCAGACCCAGCCTCATGTTGCCGGATGGCTCTCCTCGGATCATAGACGAGGAAATCTTCCACTCCGTGAGATATTAGAGGTGTAGAGTTGCTTATCAGAGTCTTTCGCCTGAGCGTTGCCAGGCCGCGTTACCTTTCCATCGCTGTTCATCACTTCTTGAAGAGATAAAAATCATTTTACGACTGGCACTCGCTCTTTTTCCTCCCTTTGCCTTTTCCCCCTTTCCTTTTCTGTCGCTCTTCATCTGTGACATTTCGTCTAGTCTGTTGCCTTTATGCTTTAGGGCATGGCCTCCCTCGGGTTTCTCTGTGTCTGTGAGAACACACGAGGAGACGGTGCACGTGTGCTGCACTCCTTCTCTCTTCCTACTTCTCTCGCTTTCATTTTCCTGACCCTGAATGTTGCGAATCAGTTCTTCATCTACAGTCAGACTTATAAATAACCATTTCATGTTCTTATGTGATATATTTTTGGCCAGATTTTTGAAATCCGCCAGTCTTGATTCTGATTGGTCAAAATACATATATCTTACAGCTACTTTGTCATAAGCTAGGACTCAGAAAAAGAGTGTATTTTTATGGTTCATTCATTTATGCATTCATTTTTTTAAAGCCGCTTAATCCTAATTAAGGTCGCGGGGAGGCTGGCACCCATCTCAGCCGACTCTGGGCGAGGGCGGGGAGGACCCTGGACAGCTCGCCAGGCCATCACAGGATTTTTCTCAAGTATAGAAGTAAAAGAGGATGTAATTTGTCATAAAGCAGTGGTGGCTTACTGGTTAAGGCAATGATCCTGATCCGAAGGTCAGCGGTTCAGTCCCCACTATCATCACTGTTGGGCCCTTGAGCAAGGCTCTTAACCCTCAGTTACTCAAATGTAAGTTGCTCTGGATAAGAGGGTCAGCCAAATGCCGTGAATGAATAAATGAATGGCATTGTAAATTATTTAAAGTTTGAGTAGTCACAAGGTGTTGATTAATTTTCAATAACAGCAGCTCTAATAATAGTGCAGGGGTGGCATGGTGGCGCAGTGGTTACCACGTCAGTCTCACAGCAAGAAAGTCCGGGGTTCGAGTCCCAGCCTTGGCAAGAACATTTCTGGGTTTCCTCCGTGCGCTTCAGTTTCCAAGACCAAAGACATGCACACTAGTCTAACTAGGTATTCCAAAGTGCCCCTAGGTGTTGATGTGAGGGTGATTTGTTGTGTGTTGGCCCTGAAAAGGACCATCAGGGTTCAGGATGTACCCCACCTTCGTCCAGTGTTGTCTAAGATAGGCTCCAGCCTCCCCACGACCCTAATAGGATTAAGCACTTCATCAAATGAGTGAGTGAGTGATGACAGAGCGGCTACATATCATAGCCGTTTACATTTCAATATGTATTGTAAGTCAGGTCGTGGGAAGGCTGCAGCATTTTTCATCCGACTCTGAGTGAAGACAGGGTACACCCAGGACAGTTTGCACACTCACACCAGGGGCAATTTAAAACAGCCAGTTAGCCTAATGTGCATGTCTTCGGACAGTGGGAGGAAACTGCAGTACCCAGAAGAAACCCATGCAAGCTCGAGGAGAACTGCCTCTTGCTATGACGTGCTAACAACTACGCATCCGTGCCGCCCCACTTCAGGATTGTAACAGTAATCCTGCTTTACATCAGGCGACATAACACCACCCTGTCATTGATTACTTTCCCCTGACAGCACTCCCTGTTATGTTTTGTACTATTTCAGACCTTTAATCAAAGATTAGAGCAGCTACTGTTATACAGAGACAGGATGAGAGACAGAGAGAGAGAGAGAGAGAGAGAGAGAGAGAGAGAGAGAGAGGTATATTTTCCATTTATTAGTTTTACACCTATACAGTATACTGTGGGTGTGGAGGCTGAGGCAGTTCTCTGGACACACATGAAAGCACCATCATTATTTCAGCAGCACAGCTAAAAGCCTGGTGCTGAGCTATAAGAGGAACGCTGTAGGATAAATGTTTGTTTTCTATAAGTAGTGGAGTGAAAGCGCTGGATAAAGTGTGTGTCTGAACGAAGCTAGCTGAAGCACATAAGATACAATACACACTGTCACATCAACACCAACACGGACAGTGAGGCTTTTACTGAGCGCTACGCATAAACAAAACATTCTGGTGCTTTTACATACGCTTTAATGCTAACACACACCAGCAACATGATCATAACCATGACATGCTAATTGCTAAAAGATTAGGGAACTTGTATACATAAAAGACTTTTTTTCTCTGAATTTCTTTGAATTAATATATTTATTAATAGAGACATTGTTATTTTTTAACACATCTTGGCTTTCAGGTTTCTTTGACGCATTTAATGCATCTTTAACTTTTTGTGTTTCCCTCTTTCACCTACTGTACGTAAAAATTCAATAGCATGGATATACTGGGGTCTTCATTTTTTGCACTGAAGGTAATGAGTACATACCGTACCAGTCAAAAGTTTAAACACAATTGCTTGTATATCCAAACTTTTGACTGGTACTCTATCTGAAGAAGAGTGCTAACCACTACACCACCGTGCCGCCCTTGAGCAAGAGCTGGATGTTGATATTTTAAGTCCCGCCCCTGTCTTGATTTTGATTGGTCTGGGAGAGAAGTGGCATTGATCAGTGCTGTATTTTCAAGTGAAAGCTTCCTGAGTGCAGCGGGGGAAAATAGATATACATTGTTCCAAAGATGCTGATTGCTGTCGACTGTGAACTTCATAGTTTGGTATCCGAAATAGTCATGGCCAGTGCAACAACATTTGTTGGACACAGGCCCAGCCCTTCAGCATGGTAGCTGTGCCCTTGGACATTTATGCTAAATTCTCACTTAGCTAGCTGATACATGAATGTCACAGTCTCAACGAACTCAAACCAGTCCATACATTACACATCTCAGCATGCTCTGCAACGCTCCCAGTCACCTGACTTCTAGCATCCGCACAAGATCCCTAGCACATCTGTCAGCTCTCACGTATGATTACACCCGCACTATAAAACGAATCGCAAGTTTCTGTCGCGAGTATCGGCAGTGCGTACTGAGCCATTAGTTTATAGTTCCGTACATGATCATGATCATTACTTGCCCTCTTGTTTTTTGTTATTTATTAGGATCCCCATTAGGTTCCACCAGCGTGGTTACTAATCGTCCTGGGGTCCAGCTAATAAATAATATTATTATGCAATAATATTAATACAAAACGTACAATACGCATGTTGACATTGTATACAGACCATCACTATAATAATAAGTCTGGGTTATATGACTTTCAAACTTTCAAACCCTCGATAAAAAACATAAAGCCATCAGGCAGAGTCGGGGGGTAAAGTTAGATTTCAGTGCTCTTTTGAAAAAATATATGCCATTGAATTCTCTAATATTTTTAGGTAATTTAATCCATTCCTGAGATGATCTATAGACAACAGATTTTTGTAAAAAGTTATTATTAGCACAGTTTACAATCAATTTAGTGTCACAAGCATATCGGGTAAAATGGGTATATATCTTATCTGCATAAATAAGCTTTTCCTAAAACTCTTCTGGTCGGCCTGTTAGAATTATTATCTTTATAAAAATTTGCAAATTATACTGCAGCTTAACATTAAGCAGAGGCCACGATAAAGTGCAGTGCATTTCAATAACATTAGTAGAGCATGGACATCCTAAAACTAAGCAAGCAGCCTTGTTTTTGACTACCTGCAGCTTTGCTAAATCTGATTTATTAGCAGCAGACCATATAACTGAGCAGTATTCTAAATAAGACAGGGCCAGAGATCGTACAACCTCTTTCAGAACTACGGGAGAAGCAAAACAGGAACATCGTCTGACAACAGCAATACCTTTACCCATTTTACTGATTATATTGTCTATATGATGGGACCCATGACAGGTGATGATCCGCTGTGCTGCCAAGTAATTTCATTTGGTTAACTTGCTCCAACGCAGAGCTCTAAGGATCAACTGCGGATTACTGTACAGTCGCTGTTTACTTCCAATTAGCATAGATCTAGTTTTATTAGCATTTAGAATCATATTATTATCATTGACCCATTTAACAAGTAAATCCATCTCTTTTTCCCATACGCTCGATATATTACTAACACTTGAATCAGAGTGAAAACATAGTCGAGTCGTCAGCATGCATAACAACTGGTTTAATATGTAATGCAAGTCATTCGTATAAACTGAATAAAGGAGAGGGCCAAGAGAGCTGCCCTGAGGCAGACCACAGTGGATCTCACGACTGTTGGACAAGAAGCCATTGTAGAAGACTCGTTGACTTCTGTGGGTTAAATAGTCTTTTATTAAAAAACAAAGATCTGGTTGACAATCCATAACATTTTAATTTAGTAATGAGAAGATCATGGTTTTTCAGATCAAATGCTGTGCTGAAGTCTAAAAATATGACTCCAACTAAGTTACCATTATCCAATTCTTGATACCAATTGTTAATCATGTGAACCAAGGCTGTTGCAGTGGAATAATTAGGTTTGTAGGCATGCTGAAGTTTAGTGAGCAGAATTAATTTAGCATCTGCGTACACACTATTGTTTTCATAATTTTGCCTAAAACAGGTAATATACTGATACGCCTACTATTGGCTCCACTGAACAAATCATTTTTATTCTTCGGAATAGGAACTATTTTAGACACTTTCCACTGTGAAGGAAAAGCTCCACACAACAGACATCTATTGAAAATATGGCAGAGTGGACGTGACACAAACTTAGCTGATAACTCCAGGAGTCTACTGTCCATGTTGTCTACACCTGAGGACATGTCATCTGGTAGAGCATTTAACAGACACCACTTTTTCCACAGTGACCGTTGCGAAATCAAAAGCACACTGCTTATCTCTCATGATCTCATTTTTTATGAGAGAGGTAGAGGACGTCCAGTCACCACAGGTCATTTCAGAATTTAACTTGTGTATTTTTTAATTATTAAAGGAATTAAAATAAGTAGCAACGTCCTGTGGTTTAGTAATGGGTCCATCGTCAGTTTCGATATGTGTTGGTGAGGGTTTGTTGTCTCGCCCCATAAGACTGTTAAAGGTTTTCCACATTATTGCCGACTTCTTTGAATTTTTGTTGATAGTATAGTTTATTTTTATGTTTGTTTCGTTTAGAGGTGGTGTTTCTTAACTTGCGGTACCTTACCCAGTTATGTGGACAGTTCGATGCAGCAGCTGCTCTCTTAGCTGCACCCCTCTCTGACATTAAGGCTCTTATTTCTTTATCCAATCAGGGTGCATGGTTTCACTTAGCAGCTCTTGTCTTCGGTGGAGCGTGCTGTCCATAAGATGACAAAAATTATTATTAAACCTAGTTAAAGCAGCCTCTGGGTCCGATTCAGCATAAACATCCTCCCGGTCAATTTCTTTCAAATTACTAAGAAAATCATCTATATTCATCTTTTTATATAACCTTTTATTAATAATCTTCTGTGCTGCTTTTAGAGGCTTCATTTTCCTATTTACAGTCACAAGATGATGGTCACTAAAACCAACAGGAACTGAAATTATGTTACTACATGACTTGCGAACATTAGTGAAAATATGGTCTATACACGTGGCGGTTCAGACGCCTGCAGCATTTACGTTAACTCTTGTGGGAAATGTGATTACTTGAGTTCAGTTACAAGCAGAGCACATGGAAGCTATTTTCTTTCTGATTGGACACCTTTTTTCCATCCAATTAATATTCATATCACCTACTAAAAACATATCTTTATATCATTGAACCCTTACGGAATAATGCCAGTTGACTCCCAGAAGGCAAAAAAACACCTGCTGTCATGTAATTCTGACTATGTGAGAATGAAGCTTTCCCCTTCTCGTCGTTTACCCTCTGACCTGCACTATATTCTTCCCACTTTGTCATAACGAATTTCACAGTGCGACTTAAAAGACTCTAAGCTTTGCTGCTGTTTTTTTTTTTTGTATAACCTTCTCCATCTCCTCTCCACCTAGTTTAACAACGTCATCTCAAAGCTTCAAGGCCAGCTGCTTGGTCTTCATGACAGCAGGATCAAACCGATCTGTCACTTCAGCTCTGAGACTTTGGAAAGTCAGAGATCTTTGTTGTGCAAGCATACGATTGCTCACAAGCTGACCTGAACCAGAAATCAGAGCTGCTCTACTTTCGTTTCTCAGAGGAACAACTTCTGGAAATTTCCACTCAGTGAACTGTGTCTGGTTAAACTGGACTGCTGCCTATAACTGATTATCATTCACATGAACAACAGGGGGCGACACAGGGGCGAAGTGGTTAGCATGTCTGCCTCACGATTCGATTCCCAGGCTTGGGGTGTTTCTGTGTGGAGTTTGCATGTTCTCCCTGTGCTTGCGTGGGTTTCCTCCGGGTACTCCGGTTTCCTCCCACAGTCTAAAAATCTGCACAGTAGGCTAATTGGCTGTTTCAAATCACACCTATGTATGACAGTGAGTGTGAATGGTTTTGTGTGTGTGTGTGTGTGTGTGTGTGTGGGTGTTTTGCCCTGTGATGGCCTGGCGAGCTGTCCAGGGCGTATCCTGCCCTCGCCAGAGTCGGCTGTGATGGGTACCAGCCTCCTTGCGACCCTAATTAGGATTAAGCGGCTTAAAAAAATGAATGAATGAAGGAACAACAGGTATAAACTGGTATGATTCTGTCCACATCAACATGGAAGAGCAGCTCATTACCTAGGCAACCAGAGCTGGCCATGAGCACCGATTCACTTGTGTCGTGAAGCCATTTGTATGTTACTTAAATTGCTTGTCACTCATTACTTCCTGTGTGAATGCCACTTAACATCGCAAAGATTTTATCACCAATAGTCATTACATAGTTGTAAAAGGGCTATGTTGAGTTTCTCTGACTCATTATAACAGTGATGTTCATACAGTGTTTCTGCTCATAAATCTTCTATAAATTTTTTTTGGTGCTTCTTTGGCATTATAATAACAATAGAGATATTATATTATTTGGACCCCAAGGTAATGTAAAATGTATATGATTTTTTTTGTGACATGTTATAACCCTATTATGACAGATACTGTCCATCCATCCATCCATCCATCCATTTTCTTCTGCTTATCACAGAGTCACTCAGGCATCCCACTCCCCAACCATACTCTCTAGCTCCTCCTGGAAGATCCTGAGCCATTCCCATCTCAAAAAGAATATGTAATACCACCAGCGAGTTCTGGGTCTGCCCCAGGGACTCCTTACACTCTAAAGGGAAGCAACCAGGAGGCATCCTAATCAGATGCCTGAACCACCACAACTGACTCTTTTCGGTGTGGAGGAGCAGCAGCTCTACCCCGAGTTCCCCCCTGTATATATTGTATATTTGTACAGTATTATACACTGGCACTTGGTGGAAACATAAAGCTGTATAATACAGTGACTTAGCAATGATTTTAATCTTATTTTAAATTAGATTTTGAAAATTACATTTAAATTTAAGCCAGTCAGTCTGTTCTTTTGCTGCCTGTTGTGTCTCGCCCCTTTGTGGTTGCTGCTGCGATGCGGAGGCCGGTTTTAATCACTTCACTTGTTGGGGTTTATAGTGTTATAAAAAGCTGATAAGTGTATTTTGTCAGCCTTCAGTATTACTCACTTACTCATTTGCCAAACTGCTTTATCCTACAAGGCTGGAAAGCTACACACTGAACAGCTCAACAGACCATTGCAGGGAACACACACACAACCATTCACACTCACGCTCATACCGACAGGATATTTGGAACAGCCAATTAGCCTAATATGCATGTCTTTGGACTGTGGGAGGAAACTGGAGTACCCGGAGGTAACCCACACAAGCATGAGGAGAACATGCAAAAACTCCACACAAAAACACCTGAGCCCGGGACCTTTTTGCTGTGAGGTGTATTTGCTAATCACTGTGCCACCGTGCCACCCAAAATGAGAGTCATGTCGCGTATATTTTCTATGAGCTTAATGTAATTAGGGTCATATGAGTGCTTATAACATTTTTACCTGTGACATGTCATGGCTCCATTACGAAACCGTTTTTTCTCAAATTAGATTTCTTTTGATTTGAGATATGAGGTCATCATTAAAGTAACTCTGATATATCTGTCCGGGCGCTACAGGGAAGCCATCCTTTATCCCTCATCCGCATGCGTATGACATGGGCCTCCGCTGTCAAGTAATCCGGCTGTAATGAGATTTGAGGGACATCAAAGTGCCGTGCCTTTGAGGGAAGAAAATGATCAGGGGGAAAATAGGTTTGAAATGCAAATTACCTCACAGTTGCTCCGAGTCACCCACCTCGACAACGTGCAACAGAGTCGAGGACTGAATTACTGACGCACACACGTTGACGAACCACATGCTTCGCCAGAGAGTCTTCGCAACCGAGTTACAGATTGAATTTTGAGAATACATGAGATGTAAGAAGTGAAGGAAAGAGTGAAGGAGAGAAAGAGAAAGATGAAGGACTGAAAAATAGGGTCAGAGGAAGCTACGAAACTTCATTCACTCAAGGGAACAAAGAGTGAGTCATTTACTGTGACAGCATTGAGTCACAAAGGAGACACGTCAATTTATCAGTTGCCTTCTGACAGTATGAGCAGGTTGAAACCAGAAAGAAAGAAAAGGGGAACTAAAGAGATTTGGGGAAGGAAAATGGGCCAGAACATTGTGTATCCATTATTTATTTTGATGCTAAAATGTATTTAAACATTAATAAATATTTTTAATCGTACGGGGTTTTTTATTCCGGTCTGTCATTAGTGATAGATTGTGTTTTGGCCAAATAAACTGAAATGTATGTCAACTGAAACTGGACGGACAAATTTAGATAAACTTGTGTCTGATCCTCATCCAATCTTCAGCTGCATTGTTTCACCGAGACCCATATATCACATCTTTCAGTTATTTACACTATATTCTGTATACTGTATATACAATGTGTTAAAAGAATGTTGGGGTGGCACGGTGGTGTAGTGGTTAGCATGTCTACCTCATTGCAAGAAGGTCCAGGATTCGAGTCCTGGGCTCACTGAGGGTGTTTTTTATTTACCCACTCATCGCACACTCGTTTGCCAACCACTTAATCCTGCTAGCGTCTATCTCAACCAACTTTGGTTGAAGGCTATGTGCACCCTGAACAGCCCGCCAGACCACTGTAGGGCAACACACGCACAACCATTACTCATACCTGGGGTCAATTTGGAAAAACCAATTAGCCTATTTTCATGTCTTTTGGACAGTGGAAGGAAACCAGATTACCTCGAGGAAACCCATGGAAGCAGGGAAAGAACATGAAGACTCTCGAACACAGGATTTTCTTGCTGTGAGGTGGATGTGCAAACCACTAGAGCACGTCCTCAGATGGTTGAAGGCCAAGCCATCCAGCTGGCCACAGAAGAGGGCCACATCATCCCCTCTGTACAGGTTGTCCACTGTCTCCAGATGGACTGGCTGAGGTGATAGAAACAGAACCGGACCTGGATCTGTTCCCCAAACACCACACGGAGGGCCATCTCCATAGAGCTCATAAAGTCGATGATGGCAGTACCAGGAACACAGTCATGTGATTTTTTTAATCCAATTCGAGAACGAGTTGACCACCCGGGGTGGTCCCAGAGGACGAGTTACCCATGGTATGCACTTTTGAGGACTAGTTGTCAGAGGTCCAGCCATCATGAGCTGCGTCCACACAGAAAGCAATGAGGAACAAGCACCCATGTAAAGTCAATGAACGCTACTCAAATGAGCAATAAGGGGCAAAATTTCTCGTCACATCAAGTGAATGAGCTGATTACAAATCAGAGCTTCAAGATACTGTTGATTGACAGATTCCACCAAACACTGAGTTCTCATAAACCTTTTCCAAGTCGCATCCCTTGTGAAGCAATTTCACGTGCAGTTCGCATGTTGCACATCACTTCCTGTGTGCAGCTTTACTCTCTATTGATCCATACTACTGACAATAAAAAGGCCATTTTACCACCTTTTATATCTGAGTGTTTGGTTTCTTATAGGCTTTCTCTCTGTGCTTGTCTGAAGGCAGGTAGCGAACCCACATGACAGGCAACCATGATTAGTGTCGAGCCAGTTTACCTAATCATGGGGGGGTTTATGATCAAAGACCAGTATGCTGACAGTTCTGACATCCTGCCGTGTCCTTTAGTCGGACAATTAACAGACCTTGGAGTCACTTTTTATTTCGCTCGCTCCTACAACGTGTAAGCAATCAGACTAACGCAATCGCAGTCACTTTCAGCATTTAATTAAACTACAGCACATAGATAGTGTAAACAACTGAAGAATTAAACATATTTATATACTTATATTTATATATTTATATACACTGCTAATTATTCATTCATTCATTCATTTTCTGAACCGCTTATTCCTAATTAGGGTCGCGGGGAGGCTGGTGCCCATCTCA
>JBCNYH010000021.1:45765386-45785999 GCA_039654325.1 Tandanus tandanus | reverse complement strand
TCAGGACTCTGGGGTGCCGATACATATGTGAAAATGATTCCTCGTGCTCCCTGAACCACTCGCTCATTATTTGAGTCTCCATTTTATATCCGTGCTATCAGGGAAGAAAAAGTCCATTGATGTGATAACCTGCTCATTCACTACATTCAGATCATCAGCTGACTTAATTTTTATTGCCACATTAATGTTGCTGAGCCTCGACCGGACCAACTGGATTGCATTTTGTTTTAATACTCCATAAGGCTGCCATGTTGCTGAGTTGATGCTAATTGACTGCTATATATTGCTGACTGACACTGATGACAAGGAGCAAAAACAACAACAAGAACAACAATAACAACAACAAAAAGCAGATTTATTATTAATAACAAAACTGAAACCCCCAAAAATAGAGACTCATAGAGACTCGAACAGAATTTAAAACACAGTCTAACTCAGGTAGGCAGGCAGACGTTCGTCGAGCAAAACATGAACTCATTAAACCAACAAGACAGGTGATACAAATGAAGGACTGAGACCCACAGTGGTCTAACCCAAAAAACTGAAAATGAGAGAGGGTCATACTGTGACAGGTGTGGATAAGGACTATGCATGCCAGAATGGTCCCTTCATCTTCTTTATGACCTTGAATCATATTGTGAGAATTATGCCTGAATTTTTTATATTGCAAAACTTTCATGTCATTTTTCTCAAAAATAGCTTACTGTTGGTTAGACCACTCTGGCTCTCAGCCCTTCATGTGAACGCAGAAATCAGCGAGTGAAAGCGGTGAAAGGAAAACTCAGACTTAAACTTTCCTGCTTTCGCTCAATAAACGTAAAAAGATTTGTCTATTTATTTCCTAACGGATATATCAATAGAGATATATTTTGATTTTGGTGGCGATCCAGATCACAATCTAGATGTGGGAATTTTTTAAAGGATTCTTTACTACAGTGGGATAGAGTTAACAGGTTTAACAATTTTGCCTTGAACCCCATAAATACAGACAACAATGCTTCCACAAAACAGACAGTATATTATATACATGAAATCTATCACAAACCATAGTTTGGTCAGGATCCAAGTAGCGTTGTGGATCTGATGATCCAGAATGCTGAAATATATCAGGCTTGTTGCTATAAAAATAACAAATAAATATAAAAAATGTTTAGCAGAAATGAAAATAAGGAGGGAAATGAGCTGCCTTGGTGGAGGTGTGCGCTCTCTGAGTGTCTTTAGTTTATACATTTCATCAATTTATAACTACATTTAGTATTCAGAAGCATCATCATAACAATTTAGTTTCTGTTTCTCTTCTGTTGTAGCAACTATGAACAGCCATTGCCTCAGCAGTCTCTATTTTTCTTTCTTTAATAAAATATATATAGAATATATGGCCTGTCATGTTACTGAGAAATACAAATTTTAATTTATTTCTCTTTCCTGAAGAGTTTTTGAAAGACACGGGACATCTCCTCACATAAAGCCTCAATATATCAACATGTGCATGCTTTTCTTCATTAAGTATAATACTTTCTTCATGTGGCTCATGCACCATACAAGTATATGCGCAAGTTGTTACTGTAGACATGGCACTGTGGTGTAGTCGTTAGCACATCTACCTCACCACAAGGAGGTACTGGGTTTGAGTCCCGGGTTAGGCGGGAGCGTTTCTGTGTGGAGTTTACATGGTCTCCCCATGCTTGTGTGGGTTTCATCTGGGTACTCCAGTTTCCTCCCACAGTCCAAAGACATGCACATTAGGCTTATTGGCTGTTTCAAATTGCCCCTAGGTGTGAGAGGGAATGCAAATAGTTTAAAAAAAAAAAAAAAAAGCAAACTAAAAGAAGAATTGGGTTTTTTTTTTTAATAATGATGGACTGCATGTTCTAGCAGGTGCATAATGGATGGGTAACAACATCTCTTTATCTCTCTTTCAGAGTTGTAGTATATACTACACAGAAACAATGAAAAGCAAATTAAAACAATATTTGTTTACATTTTTTTTCTTAGCATGACAGCAGCAGGTCAAGTGAACTTTGTATTGTAATTTCGGCTAAGTGCTAACGGTGTCTGTTTAACCTACTTATTCAGAGTTTAGTATGTACTACATAGAAACATAGGTAAACTAGTATATACTACAATAAAACACAAGAAAAGCTTTTTGGTGAAGCCACCGCCTGCTCCAAGTGACAAACCGAGTTTTTACTCAGATTCACTACACTAGGAGACCACATGGTGGCACAGTGTGGCACAGCATGTTCGCCTCACAGCAAGAATGGCTGGGTTCGATTCCCGGGCTCAGGGCGTTTCTGTGTGTTCTCCCCGTGCTTGTGTGGGTTTCCTCCATGTACTCCGGTTTCCTCCAACAGTCCAAAAACATGCACAGTAGGTGTGAGTGTGAATGGTTCTATGTGTTTTGCCCTGTTATGGCCTGGTGAGCTGTTCAGGATGTACCCTGCCCTCACCCAAGGTTGGCTGAGATGGCCGCCAACCTCCCCACTACCCTAATTAGGATTAAGCGGCTTAGAAAAGGAATGACTGAATTATACATTAGGAATATTGTTTTTAATTCCAAGCTAGCTGGCCAATTAGATTGAGCCAGACCCTTGTAGTATATACTATACTATGACGTATAAGCCTGTGGTCTTCATCTTGCTGATGTACTGTCAGAGCTACTGTGAGAGAAAATTAGTTGACACCTTCAGACGAATCAGAATGGAGTATTTGACATCACATGGAGTATGTGTGGTGTTAGAAGAGTTACCTTTCATACAGTTATTGGTTATTACAAGGCGAAGAAGTCTGAATGAACTGGCTGCTGCTAGTGGCAGTATCGTTTTATAAAATATTTAAATGTCTTTTGCTGGAAAGAAATCTTGATTTTTATAAAAGGGCATATTGATTTCAATTCAGCCATCCAGCCCCAATTAATCTTTGAAAGAAATGGGAGATGCGGAAAATAAAAGAGGCGAGAAACTGAAATAAGACACATTTGAGAAGATAAGTGCCAAGTCTTGTCCTCCGCTTATCTATTTCATGCTACGCCACACACGGTCGTCTTGAGGAAACCAAGATTTTGAGCCTGTGAAAATAAAAATTCAATGGTGCTTGGGATAGATGACTTTGCCTAGGCATTAGCCTCTGACTAGGAGTTGATAGTTAGGGGTAAGATTATACTTTAAGATAATAACGTATATAGGCAGAAAGTGATGCCTGGAGTGGCGTCTTGAAGTCCCATATTCCCAGCTCCTTGTGTGGTTTTATTTTTTTTCCTGCTGACATTCTCTGCAAGAGCTTCTCTGAAGTCCTCTCTCAAAACAAACCTTAAGTATCAAAGGGGAAATATATTACATTAATTCATTCTATAAGCATTTCCTGAAGGGATCATTTACTGAATGTCTCATTAGGCACTTTGTTTTTCTTTTCTTTCTTTTGGTATTTTTTCTTTCTTTTTCTTTTCTTTTCTTTTTTTTTTTGAAAATCAAGCTCATCATTTTTGCATGGTGATACGTCAGGCTTGAAAAGATCACAAGTCGAACCATTTCTGTGTACGTGAAATGGAATGATTTTCTATACGTGGCACTTAGTGGGATTTACCCCAGAACCTTCACCTCGGGGCTTCTGAGGCTCTGCTCCAGCTGGAGGCTCATCCATATGCTAAAATACACCATTTCCTTGACATACATTGGTAATGATAGCTCATGAGAACCACATATCACCATTAAGGATATCATACATGAGCTTATTTCCATTTCCATGCACAAAAATAAGTATGAGCATCTGTTGAATAGTTTCTGTTAGTGAAATGTTAAATGAACGTGGAAAAGTCCATCCATTCATCAATTCTTTATCTATACCCCTTATCTGTCAGGGGCATGTGGGAATTTGGAGCCAATCCCAGCTGCCTTTGGGCAAGAGGTGGGGTAAACCCTGAACAGATCATCAATATATTCCTGAGCACTATTGCAAGAGCAAGAGTGTGGTTATACTGGATATCGGCTCGGCTGTCACTTGGCATATGCACAATGCCACAGACTGCATTTTTTCCTTCCTTATTAAAACTTAACTCTCCAGAACCTGAGATTTACTTCTGAGCCCCTGTCAGGCCTCCATTTTACTGCACTACACATCCTTACTCTGCCACTCAGCAACACCCTGTACCTCCAGACTTTAGCCTAGAATTCGATCTTCCAGCATCATCACCAGAACCACAACACCTACCACTGGGCCACACAAGTTCTCACTTGTCATGCTTTCCCAGGACCTTCTGAACCCTAAACCAAGGTGCTGACCACCATAATAAACAAGTATTAAGCTGAGCCCCATTTTTAGTGGCTTTAGATTAAAAAAAAAAAAATAAGGAGTGTGTTAATATTGGCCAACAACTAAATGTTATGCGAGGACTAGAGGTGGTTTTCCTTTTGGATCTAACTCTCAGTGGAAATTTTGAGTACAAAGACAAAAGATGTTGAGTTTACATTAACCTCTCAGAGATCCTCTGTCCCACAAAGTGGCACTGCTGGATTTTGGTGTTTTATCTTGGAAACAGCATTGTCCTGCTTCCATATATTGACTCTCTCTCAGGGACCAATGGTGATTCTCAAGCTAGTCCTAATGTGTCTAAGTCTTTCATCCATTCATTATCCAATCCCGGCTGACTACATACGAGAGGCGGAGTACATCCTGGACAGGTCACCAATCTATAGCAGGGCAAACACAGAGAGATGACCTTCCATTCATACTTATATTCACACCTTTGGGTAATTTAAAGTCAGCTTAAAAAAGCCAGTTCAGTTTATGTGAATGTCTTTGGACTAAAATCCCACACAAGCACAGAGAGAACATGCAAACTCTACACTGAAGGGTCCCAGTTAACTGGACGCTTTGTACCCAGAATCTGTAACTCGTCAGGATCCAGCAGTATGAGCAGCTTGAAGCGAAATTCCACTCTTCACTCAGAAATGAGGCACAAACATTTACATTTTTGGCATTTAGTAGACGCCCTTATCCAGAGTGACTTACATTTATAATTTTTTTTATACAACTGAGCAAGGGTTGTATAAGGGTTAAGGGCCTTGATCAAGGGTTGTATGTATTGAGGGTTAAGGGCCTTGCTCAAGGACCCAACAGTGGCATCTTGGTAGTACTAGGGCATGAACCCCTGACATTCAGATCAGTAATCCAGAGCCTTAACCACTGAGCAACCACTACCCTAAAATAACGTCACAAATCCACAGAATTTTACCAAAGTTTAAATCCACAGAATTCGATATTTTTAGTACTTCAGCTAGTTAGCTTCTTGCTGGTATCATGTGCTTTTTTTTGTCCCACTTGGCTTTCCACAGACTCATTATTGTGCTCACCTGTGTCTCGTTGCCTGCCTTACATGTTTGTCTATATAAGCCCAGCATTTCCCCACTATCATTGCCAGAGCGTGCCAGAGTTTTCTCCTGTGCCTTTCCAGCGTTTGTAAATCTGTTGCCTAGTAGTTTTTGACCTTGCCTCTTCCTTGACCATTCTTGCTAGTCTTTTGTAATTTTTGGATACCTCTGCCTCATACTCTGTTTTTGACTTCTGCTCTATTGAGTTCTGCACTCTAGCAGCTTCTAGAGGGTGAATACAGAGGCCCTGTTTGATGTGTTTCTTAACAGACTAGCTAAAAACATTAAGGATGACCTAATCACCCATGATCTTTCCATCAGCTTTGATTCTCTCGTGAACCTGGCCATACGGGTTGACTCCAAATTGCAGCAATGTCATCAGTGAAGGATTCATAGAGACTTCAGTAGAGCATCAAGTGATGGTACCACCACTCAGTGTGTTCGGTCAGCTCATCAGGTCTTGCCATCTCCACCCTCTGCTCCAGATCTTGAGCCAATGAAGATAAGTTGCTTTCATATTTCTGAAGCAGAGAAATAACGGAGACACAGTTCTAACTGCTGCCTATACTGTGGTGAGTCCAGCCACTAGCCAGCCGACCTGAAACTAAGGCCATGGAGAAATACATTTAGGAGTCCTTGACTGCTGGCATAATTCGACCCTCATCCCTTCCTGCAGGGGCCAGATTCTTTTTTGTTGCCAAAAAGGATGGCTCTCTTTGTCCACATATTGTCTACCGAGGTCTCAATGACATCACTGTCAGGGATAGGTATCCCCTTCCCCTCATGTCATCTGCATTTGAGCTACTCCATGGATCATCTTTCTTCACTAAATTGGATCGCTGTAATGCCTATCACCTAGTTTGGATCCAGGAGGGGGATGAATGGAAGATGGCATTTAACACACCTATGGGACACTACGAGTACTTAGTAAATCCATTTGGGCTCACTAACACCCCTAGTGTCTTTCAAGCACTGGTCAACAATGTCTTGAGAGATGATAAATAAATTTGTTTTTGTCTATTTGGATGACATTTTAATTTTCTCCTATTCTCTCACTGAACATGTCCACCATGTCTGCCAGGTCCTCCAATGTCTATTAGAGAACCAACTTTTTGTAAAGGCTGAGAAGTGTGTGTTTCACTGCAGCTCTGTCTCCTTCCTGGGGTATGTCATCTCTGCCGGTGCCGTAGGGATGGACCAACAGAAGGTGAAAGCAGTTATTGACTGGCCTCAGCCTACAACCTCCCGTGAGCTGCAACGTTTTTTAGTGTTTAACAATTTCTACCAATGTTTTATTAAAAATTATAGTACCCTGGTCGCCCCTTTCATGCCCCTTACCTCTATTTCAGTTCAGTTTGTCTGGTCCCACATTGCCTTCTGTGAGATGGTAACACTACTTTACTCACTGTTGTTGATCGCTTTTCTAAGTCTGTGCACCTCAATCCTCTACCCAAACTCCCCTCTGCCAAGGAGACTGCTGACTTGATGGTGGATCATGTATTCAAGTATCATGATTTACCTGTGGACGTGGTTTCTGATAGAGGTCCGCAGTTCACATCACACTTACGGAGAGCCGTCTGTACACTCATTGGTGCCTCTGTCAGTTTATCCTAAGGATTTCACCCTTATGGCCAGATGGAGAGGGCTAATTAACACCTGGAGACAACCTTGCGGTGCATGGTTTCTGAAAGGCCAACTTCCTGGAGTCGTCAAATGCCCTGGGTAGAATAATCTATTAACTCCCTCCCTTCTGCCTCCACAGGCCTGAGAGTGTTGTCTAGGATAGCAGCCCTCTTTTTCCCGCTATAGAGGAGGAGGTCGGCATACTGTCTGCACGGGCCTTTGTTGTCGTCAGACTTGGAAGAGGACACGGATGGCTCTGCAACGTTCATCAGCCAGGATGAAGCACAAGGCGGATTGACACCGTTCTAAGGCACCTCCCTCCCATCATCCGGGTCAGCGTGTCTGGTTCTTAACCCAGAATCTGCCCCTCAAGGTGCTCTCCTGAAAACTGTCTCTCCATTTTATTGGTCCATACCCCATTGTGAAGGTTGTGGGCCCTGCTGCTGTGTGGCTTAAGCTCCCCCAACCCTCTGCCACATCCACCCCACCTTCAATGTTTCTAGAATAAAACCTTTCCATAGTAACCAGCTCTGCCCAGTTCCCAAGCCCCCTCCACCTCCACAGCTCATTGATAGATCAGAGGCCTTTGCAATTATCCAGCTTTTGGAGGTCCATCACCGGGGCTGCGGCCTCCAGTTCTTGGTGGACTTGGAGGATTATGATCCGGAGGAGAGGTGTTGGGTTCCTGATCGGGACATTCTGGATCGTGGACTTGTCCGGGACTTTCTGAGGAAACACTCACTCCCTCAGTTAAGGTGCCAGGAGGCATCCGTAAGGGCTTGATTCGTATAGACTTGTTTGTCTATATAAGCCCAGCATTTCCCCACTAGCATTGCCAGAGCATGTCAGAGTTTACTCCTGTGCCTTTCCAGCTTTTGTAAATCTGTTGCCTAGTAGTTTTTGACCTTGCCTGTTCCTTGACTATCCTTGCTAGTCTTTTGTGATTTTTGGATACCTCTGCCCCATACTCTGTTTGTGACATCTTGGATATGTCTGACCATTGCCTGTTTTTTGACCACGGGTTTGCCTGCCATTTTGGATTGCCTGCCTATCTATTAAACTTTGTGCTCTTCACCACTTCTGTCTGCGTGTGTATCCTTCTCCCTTTTGTAAAACCCTAACAGATATAGGATTAAAATGGTCATTATAATGAACAACAGCCACTATAAAGCCTCACACTTTAACAGATATTCTCCCTCCTCAATCCAGAAAGTGTCTCAGCCTCGCAAGGCTTTGGCCAAGCGGACTATTAGTCATATCCAACTAGAAGGAATGGAATAACTGTTTTATTCTATTATCTGGATTGTACAGACTATAACATTCTTTTTTATTGTATTCAAATTCTTGAAAACAATATTTAGACATATGTTCCTGCCATAAAATGCTTAAAAGGAGAGCTGGTTAGCATGCAGCTACTGGTTAGCTGGAGACCTGTTCCTCACAACAGTCTAATAAAGTTGTCTTTTTGGTGGGGAAACAAAAGTCTCATGCCTATATAGAATTTTAAAAATATGTTTCTACTAGAGGCAGTGGTGGCCTGGTGGTAGGGTGCTGGCTTACTGATGTGAAGTTCGTGGGGTTCAAGCCCCACTATCGCCGAGTTGTCACTGCTGTCTCCCCAGTGCAGCTAGCTGGGTTATCAAAGGCCAGCCATGTCTCACATTGTCTGTGGTGAGAGGCATGTAAAATAACCATTGTTGTCTGTAAAGAGTAGTCTGTATTGCCATCAGCAAGTTTCTGCTCTGCGATGGCCTGGTGAGCTGTCCAGGGTGTACTCTGCCCATGCCCATAGTCAGCTGGGATGGGCTCCTGCCTTCCTGCTACCCTAATTAGGATTAAGTGGCCTAGAAAATGAATGAATTAATGTTCTTACTATCAAATAGTTTAGTTCAAGTTCAAGAAGCTTTATTGTCATTTCAACCACATATAGATGACACAGTACATAGTGAAATGAAACAATGTTTTTCCAGGACCAGGTGCTACATAAACATACAGCAAAGATCAAATTAGAAAAAAACAACATCACAGAGCTAGGACAAAGGTTTTTGTTCCAGCCACATAAAGTGCAAAGTGTGCAATTATGTGAAACAGTGCAAAGACAATACAGTGCAAAAACAGTACAAAATGAAAAAGACAGCACAAGAACGAGATACCTAGCACCAAAAGATAAGATGGAATAAAAAAATGAAATGATGTACAGAGTAGCAGCGGTTGAGGTAGTGCAAATAGAATATAGGCATAGATATAAATATAAACATAGCAGCGTAATGAAATAATAACAGAGTTGAGGTAGTGCAATAAATAGTGAACTATGTAAGTTACGTGTGTGTTCACACAGGCGAAAAAGAGTGTGTGTGTAAATGTGTGTATGTGTGTGAGAGGGACAGAGAGTTTTGTACAGTTCAGTTCTTTTAGTCTTGTACAGTTCTGGGTGAATATGTGTGTGCATGTGGGTGGGTGTGTGTGTGTGTGTGTGTGTGAGAGAGAGAGAGCTTTTTGTGTAATTCAGTCCTGGGTGTTGAGGAGCCTGATGGCTTGAGGAAAGAAACTGTTACACAGTCCTGTTGTGAGTCCCAAATGCTCCGGTATCTCTTTCCAGATTGCAGGAGGGTGAAGGGTGTGTGTGAGGGGTGTGTGAGGTCATCCCCAATGTTGTTAGCTTTGTGGATGCAACATGCAGTGTAAATGTCCGTGATAGAGGGAAGAGGTGACTCCGATGATCTTTTCAGCTGTCCTCACTATCCACTGAAGGGCCATACGATCCGAGATGGTGCAGTTCCCAAACCAGTGATGCAGCTGTTTAGGATGCTCTCGATCGTCTCTCTGTAAAACACAGTCAGAATAGGGGAAGGGAGATGGGCTTTCCTCAGCCTTCTCAGGAAGTAGAGGTGCTGCTGGGCTTTCTTGGTGATGGAGCTGGTGTTGAGTTGTCGTTGTTGGGTGAAGAGTGTGTGTGAGGGGTGTGTGGGGTCATCTCCAATGCTGTTAGCTTTGTGGATGCAACATGCAGTGTAAATGTCCGTGATAGAGGGAAGAGGTGACTCCGATGATCTTTTCAGCTGTCTCTCCACAGAGGATCTGTCGATGAACAGTGGGGAATGCTCATACTGTGCCCTCCTGAAGTCAACAATCATCTCTTTAGTCTTGTCGACATTCAGAGACAGGTTGTTGGCTCTACACCAGGCTGTTAGCCGCTGCACCTCCTCTCTGTAATCTAACTCGTTGTTCTTGCTGATGAAACCCACCATGGTTGTGTCATTGGCAAAGTTAATAATGTGGTTGGACTTGTGCATTGCTGCACAGACATGAGTCAATAAAGTGAACAGCAGTGGACTGAACACAGCCATGAGGAGCTTCAGTGTGGTGGTGCTGGAGATGCTGTTCCCGATTCGGACTGACTGGGGTCTCCAAGTCAGGAAATCCAGAATCCAGTTGCAGAGAGAGGTGTTCAGGCCCAGCAGGCTCAGCTTCTCAATCAGCTTCTGAGGGATGATTGTGTTGAATGCTGAACTAAAGTCTATGAACAGCATTTGTACATATGTGTCTTTACAGTCCAGGTGTGTGAGGGCCAGATGAAGGGTTGTGATGATGGCATCATTTGTAAACTGCAAGGGGCCCAGTGAGGAGGGTTGCTGTGACTTGATGTGCCTCATGATAAGCCTCTCGAAGTATTTCATCACAATCGGGGTGAGTGCGACGAGACGGTAGTCATTCAGGCAGGAAACGGTAGACTTCTTTGGCACAGAGATGATGGTCATTGTCTTGAGGCATGTCGGGATGATGGAGCTGCTCAGCGAGATGTTGAAGATGTCAGTGAAGACATCAGTGTGAAGATGTCAGTGAAGATCTGCTTTCTGCTCTGCACACTCCCTGAGCACTCTTCCAGGAATGTTGTCTGGTCCAGCAGACTTCCGTGTGTTGACTCTGCGTAGAGTCCTCTTCACGTCAGCTGTGGTGAGACAGAGCACCTGGTCTTTAGGAGGATGGTCTTCCTCGCTGCTGTGTTGTTCTGTGCCTCAAACCAAGTGTAGAAGTCATTCAGCAGATCTGGGAGGAAGGCATCACTGTCACAAGCAGGTGGTGTTGTCCTGTAGTTGGTGATTGCCTGGATGCCCTGTCACATGCGACGGGAGTCTCCGCTGTTCTGGAAGTGGCCGTGGATTCTCTGGGCGTGTGCGCACTTTGCCTCTCTGATGGCTCAGGACAGTTTGGCCCTTGCTGTTTTTAAGGCCGCACTGTCCCCTGCTCTGAAGGAGGAGTCTCTCGACTTCAAAAAAGCATGCACTTTTGCAGTCATTGGCTTCTGGTTGGAGCGTGTGATGATGGTCTTGGAGACGGTCACATCATCGATGCACTTCCGGATGTAGCCAGTCACTGATGCTGTGTACTCCATAAAGTCAATAGAGTCGCCGTTGGCTGCAGCCTCCCTGAACATGTCCCAGTCAGTGCACTCAGAAGATTCCTGAAGAGTAGAGATGGCTCCTGCTGGCCAGGGTTTAACCTGTTTCAGAACCGGTTTAGAGCGTCTCATGAGTGGTCTGTATGCTGGAATCAACATCACAGAGATGTGATTAGAGCACACAAATGCTAATATCTACTGATGTACAGTTCTGTAGGTGTTTAGTGGTTAAGGTGCTGGGCTCACGTTAAAGAGGTCATGGGTTCGAATCCCTCACCATGCTAAGACCCCTGGGCGAGGTCTAAACCACAAGTGTGCCTCTGTTCACCAAGCAGTATAAATGTGTACTCAATCTTGGCTTGGATGTAAAAAACCTAGAAAATAGGTGTCACATGCTAAGCAGCATTGTGAGCTTCGTGTGTGTGTGTGTGTGTGTGTGTGTGTGTGTGTGTGTGTGTGTGTGTGTGAAAGCAGAGGTTTTATGCCTATCATAATTATAATTACAATATTCTACCTTTTCATCCACAGCCTTTGGGCAATGAGCTCATTAAGGCAGACAGGCATGAGGAGGTAATGAGATTAGCTTATGGAGCTACGCATCACACCATACGTTTCAGGATTGTGGCACTTTTACTGTGTGTCAGAGCCATCAAATTAACATACTCAGAAATGAATGTGACGAGCACATTATAGCGAGCATCATGAAGGGAATGAGGTGTGGTTGAGAGAATATGCTAAAACGAGACGTGCAGGAAATAAGTGCTGATTAAATTAACGACGTGTAAAAGCAAGGATGATCACTGATTGCATCACTTCCTTATTTTGTTGATTTTTATAAGCATTTATTTCCCTTTGTGTTCCATGAAGACGCTTCCTTCTTCTTTACTAAGTGTGTTTTTTATGTTTAGAGATATTTACCACACTCTGTTAATTAATTTTCTATTTCCTGTACAAATCACATGTTCATATTAATTACTCACTCATTTCCTGAACCACTTAATTGTACTGCTAGGGTCGCAGGAAGGCTGAGGGCGAAGGTGAACAGCTCGCCAGACCATTGCAGGGCAACACAGACAACCATTTACATTCACATCCAATCCTAGGGGCAATTTGGAGCAGCCAGTTAGCATAATGTGCATGTTTTTGGACTGCAAGAGGAAAATTTTAATGAAATATATCAAAGGACATGTTAACCAAATATTTGTGTTAAGGCTCCCCTTACAGCAGTCAAGAGATAACTATGGGAACGTTCTGCATTTCTGATAAAACACTCAGCCCTTTTTTTCTGACTTTTTCTGAATTTGGCGGCAGCACAGTAGTGTAGTGGTTAGCATGTCCACCTCAGAGCAATAAGGTCCTGGGTTCGAGTCTCAGGCTTGCCGATGGTGTTTCTGTAGGAGTTTGCTTCTCCCCATGCCTACGCAGGTTTCCTCCCACAGTCCAAAGATATGTACAGTAGGCTAATTGGCTGTTCCAAATTGCTCCAGGACTGAGTGTGAATGGTTGTGTGTGTTAGCCCCTTGATGGTCTAGTGAACCTAATAGGAAGTATGTGATTTTTGCGATTGATTGAGAGCGTAAGAGATCAAATTCGGCTGTTTTTACAGAATTAATGAGCGACATCGAAACAGAAGAGGTTTGTGTGAGTACAGTAGATGTTTTAAAGCTTAAACATATCAAGATCATCAAGCATATGAATGTATTAACATACTTTACCTTGACTGACTCCGACTGGGGACTGGCGCCAGCAACCGTGATGAACTTTCTGAAAGTTTCTTCGGATGTTTAGACAACCCATTAAATTAACAGCAAATTTCATTCATTTTCTAAGCTGCTTAATCCTAATTTGGGTCGCGGGGAGGCTGCAGCCCATATCAGGTGACTCTGGGAGAAGGCAGGGTACACCCTGGACAGCTTACCAGGCCATCGCAGGGCCAACACACACACAGCCATTTACACTCACACGTAGGGGCGACTTGGAACAGCCAATCAGCCTACTGTGCATGTTTTTGGACTGTTGGAGGAAACTGGAGTACCCGGAGAAAATCCATGCTGGCACGGGGAGAACATGCAAACTCCACACAGAAATTTCTTGCTGTGAGGCTAACCACTGCGCTACCGTGCCATCCTTACTGCCAGCAATTTTTTTTTTATTTATTATCTTAATAATCCAGAAAAACCAAGCTGAATTCTCCCCCCCAAGTGAATGTAATACATTTCCATACATAAGAGAAGCTTATTTGTTTTACTTTCACTCATCACTCATTTGCCGAACTGTGTAATCCTACTATTAGGGCCGTGGGGAGACCAGCGCCTATCTCAGCCGACTCTGGGCAAAGGCAGGGTACACCCTAAACGGCTCACCAGTCCATCGCAGATCAACACACACAACCATTCACAATCAGACTCACACCTAGGGGCAATTTGGAACCGCCAATTAGCCTAATATGCATGTCTTTGGACTGTGGGAGGAAACCAGAGTAACCGAAGGAAAACCATGCAAGCACAAAGGACACATGCAAACTCCACACAGAAATGCCTTCACCAAACCTGGGACTTGAGTCCAGGACTTTCACGCTGAGAGGCCGGCTTGCTAACCACTACGCCACCATGCCGTCCTTATGTATTTAAAATATGAAAAATACAATCATTACATCACTTTCGTGTATTCATCTCCCTCTAAACGTTAGATGTAAGGAAATAAGGCAAAGATAATGAAAGGTGTTTTATTTCACCTGCCTGTCAGCTTTGCCAAATATTGGTTCCTTTACGCTACAAATATTGTGCTCATGTGTAATGAGGCACTTTTTAGCTGACATGGCTATGGTCGAGCTTCGGAGCAGCACCCCAAAGGATGTGAGCAGTGGGGGTTCGAGAAGAAAGATTTCAGCATCTCATCATGTGCTTGCATTTAAAATAATACCATTAAGGAAATATATTCTAGCTGCCATCCAAGACACATAAACAGTCCATACTGACACGATGGTGGATGGGTTCAGGAAAACAATCATGCGCAGGATGTCTGTTGAATCTTACAGCGTAAAAACTTAATGTGTTTGCATAGATCGTTAGATAATTCATGCTTGTGTGTGTTTTTCCATAAAGTCTCACACTGTGTGGTTTTCAGTAGAACTACTTTAAAAATCAGGTCATTTATTAATGATATTCTAAATCTTTGCAGTTATTTATATACAGACTTATAAATAAGCAATCATGTATTTAATACGGGGCAGCATGGTGGCATAGCGGTTAGCATGTCTGTCTCACAGCAAGAAGGTCCTCAGTTCGAGTCCCGGGCTTGGCGAGGGAACATTTCTGTGTGGAGTTTGCATGTTCTCCCTGTGCTTGCACTGATTTCCTCCACACACTCCGGTTTCCTTCCACAGTCCAAAGGCATGCACATTATGCTATCTAGCTGTTCCAAATTGCCCCTAGGTATGAGCGCGTGTTTAAATGGTTGTGTGTGTGTGTGTGTGCTGGCCCTGCAATGGTCTGCGAGATGTTCAGGGTTCGCCCAGTGTCGGCTGAGATAGGCTCCAGCCTCGCTTCGACAATAATAGGATCAAGTGGTTTGACAAATGAGTGGGTGAGTGATGAGTATTTAATATGGGGAAATAATAAAAACAGAAATGATTCATTAAATGAGTGAATCATTTAAGCATATGATTCATTATAATGACTCATTTAAAGTTCTAATTAGAAGTAAATAAGTGTATATGTGAGTTGTTTTACCAAACAATTCATTTAATAAATGATTCATTACACTGAGTCACTTGAAGGTGGACTTTATATAGGAAAAACAATATAAAATCAAATGACTCACAACTTTCAAATGATTCATAATTATAAGGCATTTAATGTTGTAGTTAATAAGAGACCAACAATATAATTTCAAATGACTCATTTCAATGAATGACTCCTTCTTCATGAGTGATTCGTTAAATCAAGTCAGCTATAATAGACACTGTAAAATATGAATACAAATTTAAATTATTTATTTAAAAATATATATAGATAATTTAGAATCATACAATTTCATAGTATTGCAACAAATGATTCACGAGTCATTTGTAATGAATTGTAGAATAAAAGCAATTTAAATATCTTCTTTAAACAAATGATTCATTAAAATCACAGATGGTAAAAAGATTTAATGCCAGAGGTTGAGGATGCTTCAGGAAGATAATCAAAACTGTTAACAGATATAAATGTTTAAATTAGGCATTTATAACTGATTCCAGTGATTCTGTAGCTGATTCAGTTCCAGAGGTTTGAACGACCTGTTGGATGACCTTTGTTGTGTCTCCAGGTCGTATCTACAGTATATAACTCCCTTATAACTCACACCTGACTAGTTCAATCCATGAGCTGCATCTGTTCTTACATCATCCGACCATTACCCCTGGTAATACAATGCACAGGAATCAAAGGTCATTTGCACGTTAAAAAGAGCACAACCTCATCACTTCTTGGTTTTTTTTTGTTGTTGTTGTTGTTCTCTGACCCTGGAGAGCAGCCTGCGTTAGCCCTTTGTATCACAGAGCACAAAGTGGTTTTTCATTCACCCTGATTATGCACCGAGTTCAGCATTTCAAGAGAAAAGGGGAAAAATAATTGGGTTGACAAAGAGACCAATCTCAGTAAAAACAGGAGACTCTGTTCATTTCAGTGGAAAACCGTTAGCACAGATTTCAGAACAACAATCAATGCAGCTGGTCAATTTTCTAAAACAACGAAGGTTGTTGTTTGGACATCTTCATTACCTTCACCAATTGGAGGTTATGTTTTCCCCATGGTTTAAGTGTTCCTTAATAGGATTGTACACGCACACGTGCGTGCACACGCGCACACAAATAATGTGTGGATTTTAATGAAATTTCTTCCAGATGCGGGGTTTTGGACAAGGAAAAAACTATATTAGATCGTTATCATCGTCATGATCATCCTCTGCTTGATCTGGGGTCGGGTCACTCGAGCAGCAGCCTAAGCAGTGAGGTCCAGACGTCCCTCTCCCCAGCCACTTCCTCCAGCTCTCCCGGGGGGATACCGAGGCGTTCCCGGACCAGCCGAGAGACATAGTCTCTCCAGCATGTTCTGGGTCGACCCCGGGGTCTCGTCCCGGTTGGACATGCCCGAAACACCACACCAGGGAGGCGTTCGGGAGGCATTCTAATCAGATGCCCGAGCCACCTCAACGGGCTCCCCTCGATGTGGAGGAGCAGCGGTTCTACTCCGAGCTCCTCCCGGAAGGTCGAGCTTCTCACCCTGTATCTGAGGGAGAGCCCTGCCACCCTGCGAAGGAAGATCATTTCAGCCGCCTGTACCCGCGATCTTGTTCTTTCAGTAACTAATTAAAGCTCGTGACCATAGGTGAGGGTTGGAACATTGATCGTCTGGTAAATTGAGAGCTTTGCCTTCCGGCTCAGCTCCCTCCTCACCACAACGGATTAGTACAAGCTCTGCTTTACAGCAGAGGCTACACCAATCCGCCTGTCCATCTCCCGTTCCATCCTTCCCTCACTCGTGAACAAGACCCCGAGACACTTGAACTCCTCCACTTGGAACAGGACCTCATTCCAGACCCCGAGGGTGCATTCCACCCTTTTCCGGCTGAGAACCATGGCCTCCGACTTGGAGGTGCTGATTCTTGTTTACTCCATTAGATTTTTGATCAAATTCTGGATTCAGGAATTTTTTAAACATTCTTTAACATTGTGAGATAGGATGATTTATGACATTTTGTCTTGGAGGAGGTTTGTGCTTTCCAAGTGCTCTTGTTAACAGATGTAAAAGAAATGTCTAGAAAATATGTTTGCATTCTTCCATCCATTCATTCACTGAACCGCTTAATCCTATTAGGATAGCGGGGAGCCTGGAGCCTGGATCTCAGCTGACTCTGGGCGATGGCGGGGTACACCCTGAACAGCTTACCCAACAATTACAGGGCCAACACACACAACCATTCACACTCACACCTAGGGGTGATTTGGAACAGTCATGTCTTTGGTCTATGGGAGGAAACTGAAGTACACGGAGGAAACCCACGCAATCAGAGCGAGAACATGCAAACTCCACACAGACACACCCTCGCTGAGCCCAGGACTCAAACCCACGACCTTGTTGCTGACCATTACACCACTGTGCCACCCTACTTTAAATATAATAACTTTATTATTATTTGCTGTAAAATTTTAATAGTCACCTTTTAAATCAACTCATCGATCCGAATGATCTCATTGTTACTCCCGTACTTAAAACCATCTCAAACTCTACCAAACACTCCAATTCAGTCCCTATCAGCACAAGGATATTTATTTAAAAGAAAATTCCCAGACTCTTTTCACTAGCATCGGCGTCGTATAACGTCGGGCCCCCTGACCGCTGAATGCACTGTGGCCCCACATATGGAACTATTCTCGTTCTCTTGGACCGATTTCAGTAGCTGGGGTTTCCCTGGATCTTATATTCAGAAGGTAGTGGAGCACGGCACCGTCTGTGAATTTTATTCCATCACAGGTCATTAGAGGAACTTTTAATATATAACCTGACCCAGAGAAGCTTTTTAATCAGTCCCACCTTTACCACAGATAGAGCTGGACATGTCTTAGAAACACCATGAGGGCACAAAATGAATCATTTTAATCTATTACAGTTAAACCATATATCCACCCTGCACAATTTTTTTTTCTTTCCATTCTACACAAACAGTCAGTCTTCCATGAGATGAGCATGCTAATAAAGAACAGGTCTGGGTCGAATCATGCACCACGAATTCTCATCCCTGCTTGATTACCGATCTGAATCCGCATTTCACAGCATGACTGCCAACACGACGGTGTTGGAAATCCCTGTGCATGTAATCCACGGTGCACTGGTTGTAGTGAACAGCTCGAGCAGGTGTGATGGGACTAATTATTGTTGTTTATCAGACAGAGTTCCTCGACCTGAGGCAGCTGCAGCTCCGGCCTGCATTTATTCATCACACACTCACTATAGCTACAGTGTTCAATCACCATCACTCCATCCTGATCTCCTCCGTGCTGCGTCCATTTGTGAGATTAAGTCTCATTGTTTACATGCTCCAGAGCAAACGCACAAGAATGACGATCAGTGGTAGGAGTGCTGCTCCCTCAAAGTTCGACTCTTTATTCTTTTTAGTTCTGATTTTTATTTATTTTATTCTGTAGCAACATATCTGTGCATGGCGCTGTATACGCCAATAAAAGTGAGTAAAATTATTATTATAATACCAACACTAATTACAAGATCTAACGATCACGTGATCATTTTATTCACTATAATTATTATAACAGATTATTCATTCATTCATTTTCTGAGCCGCTTAACTCTAATTAGGGTCGCAGGGAGGCTGGTGCCCATCTCAGCCGACTCTGGATGAAGGCGTGGTACATCCTGAACAGTTTGCCAGACCATTGCCGGGCCAACACACACACAACCATTCGCACACTCTCACACCTAGGGGCGATTTGGAACAGCCAATTAGCCTACTGTGCATGTTTTTTGGACTGTGGGGGGAAACCGGAGCACCTGTACCACAAGCACAAGGAGAACATGCAAACTCCGGGAATCCAACCCGAAACCTTCTTACTGTGAGGCAAACGTGCTAATCAATGCACCACCATGCAACCCCCTAATGATCATGTGATCATTATATTCACTATAATGTAGTACAGATGATCATAAAAGGCAATTTCAGCGTAAATGGATCATAAATATATTGTGGATTTTTAATAAAAGTTCAGCTCAGTGAACGCTTCATTATGCCCCTGAATACAAATGTTTTTTTTGTTTTTTTTTATGAACAATAAAGAACCATTTTTATTAGTGTATATACAACACGGGAACGGCGCAGTCTGATTGGTCTGCTATCTTGGGGAAAAAACCCACAAATAAATTATTCCTTAGCGGCATGATGGCATAGTGGTTAGCACGTCCGCCTCACAGTAAGAAAGTCCTGGGTTTGAGTCCCTGATTGTGGCTTTTTATGTAGAGTTTGCATGTTCTCCTGGTGCTTGCATGGTTTTCCTCTGGGTTTCCTCCCACAGTCCATAGAATTTGGTTGTTCCAAATTGCTCCCTGGTGTGAGTGTGTATGGTTGTGTGTGCATTATTCTAGCAAGTTGTTCAGGTTGTACCCCACCTTCGCCCAGTGTTGGCTGAGATAGGCTCCAGCCTCCCCGCCACTCTAAGCGCATTAACGAGTTCAATTTTGAACAGTCACAGTTTGTCACAGTCATCATTATCACACTTTAAAATGGAAACATAAACCATAAAAATTTCTTTTTAGGTTTTTTTTTTTTTTGTATTTATTTGTAGTATAAACTAAAATTTTGACTTCATGTCCAAACACACCTTTACGGAGGCAGTATTCTTGTGTGTTCATGTAGTATGTACTAACTCAGTATGCTCAAAATGCTCCATTAGCTCCGCAGTGCTGCTAGCTTGGATCAAAGCCTAGAGCTAACCTGACCAATCTCTGTCGTGGTTGAAAAACGTAAATTATAACCTATAAAAATCTTGTTTTACTTTTCTTTATGTTTCTACAACTCTGTAAAAGGTTTAAGTAGACACCGTAAAAATCTAATTTTAATGTGCTGGTATTGTTTAGGTTCCCATGTAGTATATGCTAAAACAATTTGGCTGGCCTCAGACAGGGGTGGTCTTGATGGTGGTTCCAAACCCTGTTGGACTGCAGTGATATCATCTTGACACCATGATGGTGTTCGGCATTGACTGGCACTGACTACCATGAGCCATGAGCTTTTCAAAATGTTTTAAATTTAAAGGTTGTTCTCAAAGATGTGTACCAGCGTCTAGCTGCACTGTAGCTGCCATGTTGTCACCTTTCGCAACCTTTCTAAACCTCGTGTGAATGAAACACTGTGCATTTACCTACTGCTCCTTATTGTTTGCCCACACCTCCATCATATTTTGGCGGAACCATCATCAAAACCGCCCCTGTGTGAGTCCTGATTTACCCTGGGTTTACACTGGGGCATGATGTCCGCATTCTCCACAGTGTGAGAAAATCGTGATGAGCGTGGGGGGTTATGAGATCGAATCGTGATGATATTTAGGGAACTTGGTGAAATTATGATGATCTTGAGGGAACTTGGTGGATTCGTAGTGATCTTGAGGGAACTTGGTGGATTTGTGATGATCTTGAGGGAACTTGGTGGAATGGTGATGATCTTGAGGGAACTTGG
>JBCNYH010000021.1:45721220-45733468 GCA_039654325.1 Tandanus tandanus | reverse complement strand
CTGGACTTTTAGTCAGGATGTGAAGAACTGGACGGTTTGACTCGTTCACATTAATACAGAAACTGCTTTTATTATTCAAATCTTTATCTGTTTTTCTATCAAATATTTCAGATTCAACATGAAAGGCCGGACGATTACGTCATTCCATCATTTCACAGCTCCTAGGCTTTTATTTTATTTTATTTTTATTTTTTTTGACGTGCACCTTGAGTTTAGACTTCTGCGTGCACCGTCCATAATCTTTTTGGTGTCATTTTGGTCTAAAACAGTCCCTGGGCGCATGACGGTGTAGCGGTAAGCGGGTGACCACACTAGTGGTAGAGATAGAAAAGCAACTTATGCGAATTTATTTTTTTGTGAATATAAATTTTTTTTTTTGCAACTCCATACAAGCGAATATTTTGTGGCTTAAAATACGTATATCGCTCAACAATTTTTGCGAGTGATTTGCGATTGCTTTGCGGATGTTTAGCGGAAAAAAAAGTGAATCTCCTGTCATAAATCTGTCGTGTTTTGTTCGCACTTTATTACTGCAGAAAAAATACAGAATGATGACAAAATATATGGAATATGGCGAATGCCAGCAAATCTCAAACTTCACGTGTGGACGTCTCCAACTTGTTGCTTTTCCTTGCGAACGAAAAACGAATAATTTGCGAGCAAAACGTCACTTTGTGACCTTCTCGTGACACGTGCAGACTGTTCGAAAAGAGTTTGAGACCACTCCGCGTCAGAGCCTCGTTTTGTGAAATTCGTGGAAATTTCAAACGTGGTTGAAATTTTTTAAGATTGGTTCACGAACCAGGCGACCAAAACGCAGTGCCGCGCGACGAATTGCCATTCGCATCAGTCGCTTTTCTGTCTCACCTCTAATGTAATCACCCCATTTGCACATCCGCCGCACAGCTAGAAGGTCCTGGTTCAATTCCCGGGCTCTCACGTGTTTCACGTGTTTTTGTGGGTTTGCTCCCACAGTCCAAAGACATGCACATTAGGCTAATCGACTGTTCCAAATTTTTCCTGTGTGTGAATGGTTGTGTGTGTGTGTGTGTGTGTGTGTGTGTGTGTGTGTGTAGGCTCTGTGATGGACTGGCCAGCTGTTCAGGATGTACCCTGCCGTCGCTCGGTGTAAATGGCTTTGCCTTGTCATGAAAATCTAGAAAACGAGTAGGATGTAGATTATAGGAGACGTTTTTGGACCGTTAGTGAATAGTACTGCCCCCGCTGTTAATGAGGGTATTGCAGTACACGAGCCGTATCCATGAAGGAGTTGGTGTACCTTTCCCAGAATCCTCTGCTCCAATGCCCTGAAGCTTAAATTGTAACCTAAAATTTCAGATGTTTTGTAATGGACCCAAACTTGCCCCGTTTGTAGCATTCATGGCTACGAAGAAAAAAAACCCCGGTATGTTATATTTTGTTCAAAGATTTCACACATGGCTGGTAGATGAAGAAAAAGTTAGTGATGCCTTTCGAAGGGAATGCCCATTCATCAGTCATCATTTGTTGAATTGCTTAATCCTACTATTAGGGCCACGGGGAGGCTGGAGCCTATCTCAGCCAACCCTGGGCAAAAGCATAATGCACTCTGAACAGCTCTCCAGACCATCGCAGGGCAACACAGACACAACCATTCACACCCACACCTAGGGGCAATTTGGAACAGCCAATTAGCCCATATGTGCATGTCTTTGGACTGTGGGAGGAAACCGGAGTACCCAGAGGAAACCCCACAAGCACTGGGAGAACATACAAACTCCACACAGAAACACAGAGTCTGGGACTCGAACCCAGGACCGAAGGGAATGCTAAGAAGGAATTTGCTGCAGAGAGCTAGCAGGTAATGATCACAAATTGGATTCTGGGAAGTGTGAACCTTCCGCCTTGAATGTTGCGTAAGTAAAATCCATCCTGCTGTTCATTCTGAATAACACATTCGTATTCAGTCACGTCCCTAATTCGGATCCGTACAGGAATGTGCCATGTGTTTTAATCTCATGCAGGCAGTGAGACAGTCCGCAGGTCGGTTTGAGTTCAAATGTCACATCCATAAAGCTGGAATCTGCTCTGTTCGGATTAAACGGCCCGACTCAGCACAGACAGAGGCACATTCATAACGCAGACTCCGAGGTTGATTTGCAGCACTCTGGATCTAATAGTTTGCCAGACAGCCTATTACATTTCCACCATTTGGAATATTATCTTTAGTAATAACTTCAGTAGATAATGCACGCTGAAATAGATGTAGGGAGATTTGGCAGCAAATCAAAAGCCCTTGTGCTAATGGAGGCGTCACATTCTGCCGGTATGGAGGGGAGACTAATGAGCTCTGAGAGGAAGAGGGCGCCGGGAAGACGCGTGTATGATTTGTGGTGTAAGGGAGCTCTCAGGGGTTAACGCTTTCATACAAGATCTTCGATTTCTTTCAGGGAACCTTCACGCCCAGTCATCTCGCGGCTGAAGCTTCCTGTCCAGGAGACTGTCTTGGCGTGAACTAGTTAAAGCATTTAGATCTTTCAAGGCAGGCTTGATTGCTGGGTCATTTCTGCGTCGCTAATGGACTTTACTGAGACTTTCAGTGCCTCTGGATTCACACACCACGGCTGTGTATTTACGCTTAAAACAGGGTTATATTGGAATATTAGCGATGTTGGCGCTAATTTATTTGTTGCTGTGTTTGTGAGAAGTTAGCGATGGTGTGCTGTTGTAATGTCACAAAGGGATAATGTTAATGCTAGCGCAGTTACAGTGGTAGTATAGCAGCCAGGGTTTGCTGTTAGCACCTAATAACAAGGCCTTATATTCATGTAGACATTGGTATAAACACTGGACTCAAAGTCCCAGAATGCAACACAGCCACATGGTGCTGAGTTGCAGCAGAGACTTGGGTTGCTAGAGATTATCGCCGTGATGAGCACGGTGGTGTTACAAGTGGTGTTAGCTTGAAAGGTACAGCTTTGGAAGCCATCGTTAGGTATGAGCCTAGATTAGAATATCGAGACATTGTCGTATAGAGACATGATCGTGGAGTCACACTCACTCCTAGGGGCAATTTGAATCAGCCATTTAGCCCAATGTGCATGTTTTTGGACTGTGGGAGGAAACCGGAGTACCCGGAGGAAACCCACGCAAGCACGGGGAGGACATGCAAACTTCACACAGAAACACAGAGTCCGAGACTCGAACCCAGAACCTACTTGCTGTGGGGCAGATGTGCGAACCACTACGCCACCGTACCATCCACCTCACCAAATCCAAGATGGCTGCTCCATGCATCAACAGAGTGAAAGTTGTAACTTCTGTCTTGGGTACATTTCATTAATTCAATAGTACAAACAGAAATGTCCCACTGTTTATGGACACGTTGCTACAGTTTTGTATGCACAAAATGCTGGATGAACCGTCGCTATAGAAACAGTGTTTATTATAAACCAATCAGCAACTTCTGGCCAATCGGTATCAAGTTCAGCAGTGCCTTGATATCAAACAACACAGTGTACAGTTTCGGGGTTTTAGACACATTGGTGTAATGACTGATTGTGCTCAAGAAACCACTTTGATTTTTATCACTAGCTAGCGGGCCCCTTAACAGGAAACAGGCTGCACGAAAACAGCGAGTTCAAGAGTAGAAAAAAAGAAAAGGAAGACTGTGCACAAAGCCTTTGATTTGAGCGCCGCATGGAGCCCTGCTCACATTTATTCCGCATTTCCTAAAGTCAGTGCCAAAGCTGGCAGCAGCGGTTAAAGCGAAACACACATACGAGCCAATAAAGCCAGTGCATGGGGCTTGGCAGCGTGACTGTGAGCAGGTTCATTAACAGAGACCGAGGAGATCACCAAGCGCTGCTGCATGAACAGTGACACCTGCACTGAGGAAACAGGAACTTTCACACCAACAACAACAACAGCAACAACAACAATAACACACTGCCGTGGACTGCGTTGTTGGTGAAAGTGCAGCGTGGATCCTGATGTACATGTTTCACTTGCGCTGCACATATATGAAGTGTAAAAATTTGCCGAATTATGTATTTTTATACTTTATTGATGTCACGCAAGTGTAATTTGCAATTTCTTGCAACATCAACCCCTATGTAGGGGTTTAAACACTCACTTACTCATTTGCCAAACCGTATACTTCTTCTTGTGTCAAAAAAGCATAGTGTTTTGCCAACTGAATGAATGATTGGTGGAACGCCATCAAATAATTCTTGGTATTCTTCTACGAGCCGACTTATCCATCACTAACATCGGATAAGTTGAAAATATTTTAAATGAATAATTAAGCAGGGTGCAGTGGTGGCCTGGTGGTAGGGTGCTGGCTTACTGGTCTGAAGGTCGGGGGTTCAAGCCCCACTATCACAGAGTTGTCACTGCTGTCCCCCCAGTGCAGCTAACTGGGTTATCAAAGGCCAGCCATGTCTCTCACTGTCTGTGGTGAGAGGCGTGTAAAAGAACCATTGCTGTCGTTCGTAAAGAGGAGGCCATTGGGTTGCTTTCAGCGTGTTTCTGCCCTCCGATGGCCTGGCCAGCTCTCGCACGGAGTGGTTTATACATATCATACTTTACCTCATTAAACAAGTATTCACCTTGGTGCCGCATGGCGTAGTGGTTAGCAAGAAGGTCCTGGGTTTAAATCCTGGGCTCGGGCGTAACTGTATAGTGTTTTCTAAAAGGATAATACAAATAAAACTTCAGGTTTCTGGACTTTATTGTTCATAGAGTATTCACTTTTAATTAAAAAAAACCAACAAAAAAAACAAAGTCCTTGTGTTCCTCAGTTCTTTGCACGGTTAGCATTGTTAGCAGGTCTCAGGCAGGCTTTTCACTGAGTTTATTTTCACTTTACCCAACACTTTTCAGTGTCCTTTTTCTGTGCATAGTCTCCCTCCGAGAGTACACAGACCTGTACCCTGAGCACCACGAGGAAAAAAGTTGTGCTTTAAGGGTGTTTTTCCACAGAGTGCTTCTGTACCAACACTGAGCTTTATAGGAAAATAACCATATAAATAAAACCATGTACTGGCAGCATAAAAAAAGTGTTTGTTTAAAACAAGCCCATTATTATTATTATTATTATTATTATTATTATTATTATTGAATTCTTCACCATGGGAAAAAAATCCTGAGTATTGAACTATTACTGCGGGTAGATGCCGTTAGTTTGCTGGTTTGTTTGGGTTTATTTAGTTGTCCAGGCACATGAGGTGCATCAACTGCAAAGCAGAAATCATCTTGTACAATTTAAAATTAGAATACAATAATAAAAATGCTATATTTATTGCAGTCCAGTCAATGCGGATATTACAGGTGTTATTTTATGTAATAACTGTTATTTATTCAGTAAGTACCGTCAAGCTGTGATTAAAGTGTGAATCCTGGACCTTACATACACTTTTTAAAGCAGGTAGTTTTGTCGCAGAAGGGTTTGCAGAGCAGGTAAAGAATTTCTATTTGCATCCAAACAGTTTCTCTTGGTACAAATTTGTATCCAAAGTAAGATACAAATGAGGCCTAATCCAGATTCCAGTGGCGTCATGTTCGCTTACTGGGATCAAAATGCTGCAAAAATCAAAGGATTTAATTAAACACACTCACACCAACAATATACAAAGAGGGCTCCCGAGTGGCACAGCAGAAAACATTTTCATGTGGAGATCACAGGTTCGAATCTCAGGTGATGCCACAGCCATCTGGGAGCCTGCGAGAGCTCTCTGGAGGAGGGACGCAGGGTTGCGCTCTGTTTCCCCTGTCACTCACAGCAAAATCACTTCCCAATCATGGGCATTCCTGAGCTCACCCAGCTGTGACGGTGTGTGTTACACGTGTGAAAGAGATGTCCAGGTATTGGCAATGGGAAAAATCATGGGGAATTTTATTGTGAGTTGTTTAGTGCTACAGTATATATGTATATATTTATTGTATGGCAGTGGGCGGTACATGTAATCTAATTGGCTGTTGAACGGTCAGGAATTTTCCTGTATGAATCCCTCAATAATTTTTTCCCAGCTTCTTAGTGCTGGCCTTTGGATGATTGCTTTTTTCGTGAGACAAGAGATTCTTTCTTTTAGCCTCAAGGATTTTATAAGAAAATGCGAAGTTATCATCTTTCAGGATATGAAATATGGATGAAGCGTTGGAAAAATATCATTGGAGGCTGCACTGGAAGCTGGTTAGTATGTCTGATTCACACTGATCACCATTTTGTTTTTGCACATCTTTAAAGAACTTTTACAAGAAGTCGGGGGGTGGGGGTGGGGGGGATTTGTCAGTACAGAAATCATTCAGTAAAGAGAAATTCCAGACCTCGACCTTGATGCATTGACCTTGTTATTCCTTGGTCAATACATCAGAGCCTGGAATTTCTTTGTACTGACCTGACACTCGGGTAATCAGTAGTATACACACACACACACATATTAATGCTCAAGCCAACGGCGATGATCCACAATGGGGTGGTGTGATGCATGATGGGAACATATCTACACTGCTTATCCACCTGGGTTACAGGGTAAGCTGAAACCAATCCCAGTTAAATTTGGATGGGGGGCGGGGTTACACCCTGACAAGTCGCCAATCCATCTCAGGGCTTGTGCCGCATATTTTTCCCTCTCATATAGAGAGTTATATATAAAAAAGACTATCTCAGCTTGTCATGTTACGAAGAAACCAGAAAATCGTAAAACTGGAGACTCCTTCCATAAAAACACTTAGAGAAAACGCAGTGGTTGCCCGGTGATGGGGTGCTGGCTTACTAATCCCAAGGTCATGGGTTCAAGCCCCACTGTTACCGGGTTGTCACTGCTGCCCCCCGAGTGCATCTATCTGGGTTATCAAAGGCCAGCCATGTCTCTCACTGTCTGTGGTGAGAGGCCTGTAAAAGAACCATTGCTGTCGTTCGTAAAGAGGAGGCCATTGGGTTGCTTTTAGTGTGTTTCTGCCCTGCGATGGACTGGCGAGCTGTCCAGGGTGAACTCTGCCCTCGCCCAGAGTCGGCCGAGATGGGCGCCAGCCTCCCCGCGACCCTAATCAGGATTAAGCGCTTCAGAAAATGAATGAATGAATTATTAGTCATGGGTTATATACTGTGGACGCCTTACAAGTGTCTGTGGCTGAGCTGTTACTGTAGAGACGGTTTTGTGGTTTCCTGCAGCACTAGTGTGAAAACTATTGTTACAGAAGTGAATCAACTGTCTGTGACCAATCAGATTCGAGCATTCAACAACGCTGTGATATAAAGAGTTTTAATGAGCGAGTTGTTGATTTAAACACTACATTACCCTCGAAACACAGTAGAGTTTGTTTTTAATTATTAATTAAAGTAATTATGCTTTAAAGTACAAGAAGTAGCTAAGAGAGAATAAATCTATTATCATTGGTTTTAGATGAGCTCAGGTTTTATATGAAGCCGTATACAGTAAGAGTTTTACCGCCGCCGGATTCACATGCACATGCACTACGCTCTTTAATTAAAGACACGCCGACAGGTTGGAGGTCTGCAGAAAGCTTTTCTCGGATCTCTACAGCTGGGACTTATTTTCTGCTCTCTTGACTCTCACACAGAGACGCCAAAATCCAAGTCGCAACCAACCGCAAGCATTGGAGTAAATACTGATACTTAAACGGGATACAGGCACCCCGATCAACAAGCACTGAGTTTTAAAGTAACACCGTGACTAAAAACAACAACACTAGAGGCCCCTGATGGGGAAATTGCATATAAACCATTGGCGGCCATTTTGCTGACCTTAAACTTGACCTACAGTGACCTTTTCATAAACTCGTTTCAGCCTTTAGTCCTAAATTGCTACCCTGAAAATTTGATGGTTATATGTTGAGCAGTTCTTGAGATATAGGCATGCGTAGCCACAAAAACAAAGCAACCAACAAACTGACAGAAGTGAAAACAATACCAGCTACGCTATCGTGGCTGGTAAACAGAAACCTCTGTCACGGGATCGTCCAGTCAGTCAGCAGCTTGTAATTCAAACCAGAGCTTTTAACTCACACTTTGTCTTTATGTCACACTTTAGTGTACTGTACAGCGAGCTGGTTACTATTCAAAATAAACCCAGACAGAGTGCATGCGACCCCAACATGAAGTAGAGGCATCTTGTATCACTGTAATGGAGTTCATTTTGCAGTGAGGCCCAGCTTACTGTGCATTATCCCACTTATTGCACAAAAAAATATCAATAATTTGACACAAAATTTTATTGAAAAAATTATTTTCTTGCTTTGATACTCACTCACTCATTTGCCGAACCACTTAATCCCACTAGGGTCGCAGGAAGGCTGGCACCCATCTTAGCCGACACGTGTTGAAGCTCACCAGACCACTGCAGGGCCAACACACACACACACACACACACACGACCACTCACACGCACACATCCACTCAGACGCACACCTAGGGACAATTTGGAGCAGCCAGTTAGCCTAATGTGCATGTCTTTGGGCTGTGGGAGGAAACTGAATTACCTAAAGGAAACCCACACAAGCTCGAGGAGAACATGCAAACTCCACACAGAAGCACCCAACACCAGGATTCAAACCCAGGGCCTTTTTGCTATGAGGTGGGCGTGCTAAACGCTACAACACCATGCCACCCTATTGCACATTCCTCTGAATGCCAGGATTGACCAATCAGAAGCAAGTATTCAGTTAAGCTACACAGCAAAATACTGATAATAATAATAATAATAATGGTGATGATGATGACAGACTGTTTTTGTTATTATATCGTTAAAACAGTACATTGGTATCTATTGTTTAAACAAAACAGGAATAAAACACCTGTGTGCATGGTGTTACAGGAAAGTAATCAAGTCGTATTTATTGGTAAAGCACATTCAAAATATTATTAGTTAAATCATAAAGCTAAAGTGCTGTGAAAGGCTGAAAATAGTAATACTACTAATAATTAAGAACAAAAAGCAGAATTCAAACCTAACCAAACATGTATTAGAAAACCTCAACTAAATGAAATACAGTTTATTAAAAATTGAGTTTTTAAAAAAGGGATTTAAAAGTTCATTCATTTTCCGAAGCGCTTAATTCCAATTAGGGTAATCACAGTTATCTATTATATAAAACATCATAAAAATAACCTACATATTAACTCAGCTTTAAGAAACTTAATTTACATTTACAGCCTTCGGCAGACGCTCTCATCCAGAGCGATTTACAGTTAGCATTTTTTATACAAATTTAGCAATTGAGGGTTAAGGGCCTTGCTCAAGGGCCCAACAGTGGTGATAGTGGGGATTGAACCGCTGACCTTCGGATCAGTAATCCGAATTCGAACAGTAACAATTTTTTTAAATCATTTTGTTTTAAAATCACATTTTATTATAGAACTGAATTCATGTGCAAGATGTGTTTTATTTTTGGATAAAACATTTATACATAATAAAAATTGTGAAGAATTTTCTGTCCATGTAGTAACATTTACTGTTCTTAAAAAAATACACATTTCTAAAGGTTCTCCTTAAATTTCAGGAAAGTTTTACATTTATTATTAAAACATTTTTTAAATCTTTTTTTTCATTAAAAAAAAAATAATATTGTACTATTTTATATGAACATTATATATTTTTTTAAATAACATTTTATAAAATTTATATTAAAATGTTTATAATTATAAATTATTGTAAAAATTTTATAAAGAAAAGCCTTAACAAAACTTGTTATATAAATTATATTTATAGTAATATAGTAGTAAATTTGTTATTGACACTAACATGCAGTTATATAAAGATTAAGGATAAAAAAAAGTAAAATATAATAAAATTAAATAACACAAGATGTGTGTGTGTGTGCGCGTGGTGTGGAATAAATTTTAGCTTTAGCTCAAATGATTCTCATGCCTTGTTGAGTTCAACGTTGACACTTTGCATGTTCACATCCTGGCTGTTTGTCACTTCTGAATTGTTTGGCAGTAGTGAAGGGCTTATTGCATAATTCACCATGCAAAGAAGGACATGCAAATGACATGCAAATGAGAGGAGGAGTACGAAAAAAGCGTGTCATTACTTTAAATAGCTAGCATCATTATTGTTCACATTACTCAGCGCGTTAGTACAGCTGCAGGGACAGCATTCACACTTTCTGCATCTCACAAACTACGACAAGTTTAAAACATCACCCATAAAAACAAAGATGAGCCTATGTGACACCGATGATGACGTCATCCTATTCCTGTTGTGCTTCCCCTGTTCTGCTGTTTAGCCTTTGGCTTTAAAGCTATTCAGGACATTGAAACTGTAATTATGGCTTTGTACCTGTTGTGTCTGTTAGAGGGAGGGGGGGGGGGTGTATTATTTAAGAATTTTTCTTTCTTTCAGATCTAAAACACTTTGATTCACTTATTTTCTGCCGTGAGAACTGAATAGGATGCTGTTGAATAGCAGCGCCAGCTCTGTTTGGCTATAGGGGGACGTCGTACTTCTAAACTGTTTTTCTGTACAAAAAATGCAAAAATGGCAGACAAAACCCGGTTTATAAATTTGCATGTCAGTTTGTTGAGCGAACGGACCAAATGAGCTGGTGGTGCTGGTAAATAATCACAGTAAAAATTCAGGATTTGTTACAAGAAAAAAAAAAAAAACGATGAAGAGCACATCAGCAAAAACGCTCTTCAAATGCAGTACACAGTTCAGTGCAAGAGTCTGATCCCACAGCCTCTGAACAAAGAATGAACTATGTACTTCTATTTTCCTTCCTTCCTTCATTTTCCTAGTAGGGTCGAGGGGAGGCTGGAGCCTTTCTCTGCTGACGGGGCAAAGGCGGGGTACACCCTGAACAGCTCGTCAGACCAACAAATGCCAACACACAACCATTCACACACTCACTCACTCACACCTAGGGGCAATTTGGAACAGCCAGTTCACCTACTGTGCATGTTTCTGGACTGTGGGAGGAAACCGGAGTACCCGGAGGAAACCCACACAAGCACGAGGAGAACATGCAAACTCCACACAGAAATGTGCTCACCTAGCCCTGGGACTCGAACCCACAACCTTTTTACTGCGAGGCAGAATTAATATACATGTTTTTTTTCCCCCTCAATAATAATTTTACTGATAGTTTAAAATAATAAAAAAAATTTAAAAAGCCAGAGATTTTGAAAATGCTTGTTTTTAGGGAACACTTTCACTTTGTTAAGTGCAAAAGTTTGCAAGTTTCAGGTGAAGGAAGTGAGTCTGAGTCATCATTAAGTGCAGAAGTTTGTGTTTTTCTGAGGGCATAAAGAAAAGGAATAGATTTTTTGGATAATTTCGAACTGATATTATTTGCTTTTTTTTTTTTCTCAGCTAAACATGAATGTCCTGTTGAAGTAAAACTAATTATTTAAATTCCTTTTTTTATTTTGTACTAAAGGTGCAAACTTTTGCACTCAGCTGTGCTTTAAGCCAGAAGTTCTTAAGCTTTTTGTACCTCTGAAGTACAAGTGAGTGAGAAAGTTTGCATAGCCCTGATTTATTCTACGACCTCTGACCAGGTATGAATTTCTAGAACTCACGAGACGAAGGAGTGAAATCCCTGTTTCATTCTAACCTCTGGACTATAAGAAATATAGCATTTTAATTACTATTCTTGCAACAATTTTAAAAAGACGTGTTTCTGCCCTGCGATGGCCTGGCGAGCTGTCCAGGGTGGACTCTGCCCTCGCCCAGAGTCGGCTGAGATGAGCGCCAGCCTCCCCGCGACCCTAATTACGATTAAAAGGTTCAGAAAATGAATGAATGAATGAATTTTAAAAAGACACATACGTTCTCGCCATAAAATACAGGGTAGCCAGTTAGCACAGTGCTAGCAGGTTAGCTGAAGCCCTGTTCTCTTAGCTAGGTCCTTTAGTAAAAATTAAATAAATAATAATAGTAATTATCACTATAAAATACTTTTATTTCCATATTTTGTTGCTTCTCATGGAGAGTTGGTTAGTACAGCGCTAACTGGTCAGCACGGAGCTAACTAGTTAGCTAAAGCCCTGTAGTCCTTTAAAAGAAAGAAATGCCTTCTTACTATTGAATACTTTAATTCTTTATGTCGTCGCTTTTCGTGGAATTAGTCTAGACTGAAAAGCTGGCGTTATCCGCACTTCGGGCTTCCCGAAAAAAAATTACGTTTTCGGGGGGGGGGGGGTACACACACCCACACACACACATATATATATATATATATATATGGAAAAAAAAATAAAACACTTGAAACCGAGAATGTTGAAAGAGCACCTTAACAAACCC
>JBCNYH010000021.1:45628244-45639844 GCA_039654325.1 Tandanus tandanus | reverse complement strand
GCGTGATGGGAGTGCAGACGTGTGCTCTTTCCGATCTCAGTGTGTACACTGTTTTTAGCGTGGTGTGTGTGTGTGTGTGTGTGTGTGTGTGTGTGTGTGTGTGTGTGTGTGTGTGTGCTGGAGAGCATGAAGGTACATTTTTTAGGTCATGAATGGGGAGGCCTGTTGTGCACTAGCTGAATGACAGATATGTGAGGAATCTACATGCCAGTACGTGCTGCATATGTGTTTTAGCTGTGAGATGGTTTCCGAGAAGAATTTTTAGTGCGCCACTTCTCAAATGGGAACGTCTGTGAGAGTGTTTCTCTCGGGTTTATGAGTTAAGGTGATGGGAAACTTATTATTTTGTTCATAATAGCACCTACATCTGCCAAACTTTCTTTGTCCTGTTTTAGAATGTGGGTATGGCTGTGTGTGTGATTTATGTCTCCAGTATGACCACGCCCCTTTTTTCCGAACAAAACAACGGTTTCTCTAAGGCTCTGAGTCGGAGGATCTTTAAATGAGTGCAGAAAGGTTTAGTAGGATTTTTCACATTTCTCTGGCAGTTCCACCATTAAAGGAAAAGGTTGGTAATAAATCTGGCATTATTAAGAGCTGGAAAGTTTACTCCTTTAGTAAACAATTTACTCTCATTCACTTATTTTGCTGAAAAGCTTAATTCTATTAGGGTCGCGAGTAGGCTGGAACTTATCTCAGCCAACACTGGACGAAGGTACACCCTGAACAGCTCGCCAGTCCATCGCAGGGCAACACTTACACACCATCCCCACTCACGCTCAAACTTAGGGGCAATTTGGAACAGCCAGTTAGCCTAATGGGCGTGTCTTTTCACTGTGGGAGGAAACCAGAGTACTGTGTTAGTCCTGCAATACATTGGCAACTTGTACAGGATTAACCCCGCCTCCCACCTGAAGTCTGCTGAGATTGGCTCCAACCCCTGCCACAACCCTAATAGATAAGCAGCATCTAATAATTGGATGAATGGATGGATGAATAAATTGATGGATGGGTAGCTTATAGGATTCCTTTCCTTTCCGGTGTGTGTGCAGCATGCCTAATGCCTCGGGAGGATGTTTAAGTATAGTGTAGCCTGCTTCCTCAACCCCTCCCTCTTCCTGCGTTAATGAACCTGTGTACCTCAGTCTTGCTCGAGTATCAGCGCAAGTATCAGCGATACTCTGTCAAGACAAGAAGATCATTGTTTCGGATCAGATCCTTTTGGTGTGTTTTGTCGCATTGGCTAATTATAACTGTAAGGATTCCTGGTGGTCCGCGTGTTGTCTGCGTGATGGCCTCGAGTTGGCTTCGTGTTGGCTTGATAACTTAAAAGTACTTGTTGCAGGATGCTTCTAGTTGCTGTGCTCTGAGTTACATACTTAAGCACAGCAGCAAGCCCGTATGTTCACAGTGCAGCTGCAGAGACAGGTATGTGTCCTGTGCACAGACTCACGTGCATGGCATAATATAAGCTACGCTAGCAAATGACTGCTGTCTGGAGATTTTGTTGCTGTTGTCTGAATGTGCGGAGACATTTTTGTCCATAGCAACAAGCTCCAAACGTTTTGACATGTTTAATTTCAGACAACTTGAGAATAAAATACTGAGTCGCTTCCAACTGAAGTTCCTCGTGTGGGCGCAAACTGGATATTCAGGTTCTTAACCTGGTCAGTGTGACTCGAAGGCGAAGGCAGGGTGGACGTCGCAGAATATTCTTCGACATCCACTTTTCCTTCGGAGAGCAATTATTAAATATACACATCCATTATTCACCCAAGACGAGGGGGATATTACTTAATATCCCGAGGTGAATCATTATTGTTTTGTTTTTTTAGTATATATTAAAAAGAAACATAAATAAAGAAAACTAAAATCAGATTTTTATCGTTTATTTATACCATTTTTAGAGTGCGACAGTGATCATCTATTGAAACTCATTTAGAGCTTATAAAAATAAATATATATACAAGTATTTTCTCCCTATCAGAAGACATGCCCCCCTCTGTGACACCGGCCACCGTAAGTGACAGGAAGGTGAGCGTATGCCATCCCTTCCTCTCCAATCAGCTCGACCAACCAACTCCCATGTCCATGTACTCCAGGCTGTGGTTGGCTGTCTGCATCAACCATGATTTGAGCTTGTGATCCCCAGGATGAGACCATACTGTGTAGATTTATTTTTATTTTTGGAATGGCATTTTTTATGAATTCGGAATTTTTTGTCCACTATTCTGTCTTGGGGACTTTTCAGTGACTAGGCTCCTCCCTTGGTGTGTGTGTGTGTGTGTGTGTGTGTGCACTAGGGTGCTCTGTGTTCTGTTTATTTTCTTGCATTTCGTTCCTTTGCCAAGCACAAGCCTGTTTAATATAAAGCTTTATTGTCAAAATAATTCAAATCATCGCACAGTAATTACTTTTTCCCCCGCGCATCTATTTTTCTTATCCAAAGAAAACGATGGGAGTGAGATGTAAATGACACTGTAATATGCATAATTAGTTGTGTGCATGTGTTGGCGGGCAGCAGTTTGAGATCTTTTTAAAGTGCACTTGGTGTACTCTCTGAATGAATGGTGCAACATCACAACGATTACATGCACACCAACGTAATTACCTGCTGAAAAGAGCAGACGTGATCGTGTTGATCAAGTAGTTGTTGTTACTTGGAGCTGTCATATAGGACATATTCCCAGTGTTGTCTTAACAACTGTGTGTTTTCATTTCATCTTTAAAAGGTCATCCATAACTACTGTAGGTGCTCTTACAACACTGGGGATTTTTACTGGTGCTGTCAGAGCAGATTCGATAAATGCAGTAATGGCACTTTACTTACTTCATGGTAGAAGTGAAGCTGGCGTCATGTAACCTCAGTACTAACAAAAGATTAGCCTTGCGAAAGAGATGCAGGCTCACTCCACGTGTACATGGATGGATTTGAATGCATTTCTGAGAGAGTTTGCATGTTCTCCCTGTGCTTGCGTTGGTTTCCTCTGGGACTCCAGTTTCCTCCCACAGTTCAAAGTGATGCACAGTAGGCTAATTGGCTGTTCCAAATCACTCCTTGGTGTGGTTGTGACAGCTGTTTAGAGCTTCATCCAGTGTTGGCTGAGATAGGCTCCAGCCTCCCTGCAACCCGAGTAGGATTATGTATTTTGGCAAATGAGTAAGTGAGAACAATTATGCTTATATGAAGGTGAAGTGGATGTCGCTGAATAGTCTCTGAGATGAAAGGTGAGAAGACTTAAATTCAGCGGCATTCACTGAGCACGAGGTAAATAAGTGTTTTAGTATATATTATACTACATGGAAGCCTGAAGAAAAGCAAACTAAAAATATAGACAACAGGGGTCCAGACGCTCCCACCGAAAGGAACATTTCATATTAAGCCAATATGGAGCAAGCATAGGAAGTTAGAGAACCTCAGCTTCAGCGTGCGGCAATGTCCGGAAACCAAGTATACAGTTTTGTCTCCGTGACCTTGAAAAGTAGGTCAAGGTCACCCTCACACAAACTCATCATAGCACTCATAGTAGTGAGCCAGCACACCAAGTGTGAAAGCACCAGCTTCAGTGCGCGGCAAGTAAATGTCCGGAAACTAAAGTATGACAGAGAGACGGACAGACGGAACCCATTCCTATAGCTCCTGAGCCACTTTGTGGGTGGCAGCCAACAAGATTGTAGGTTTTAATCATGACAGATGCATGAGGTCCGGGTGCACACGCAAGCAAACTCATAATGGTCGCTTTAACTCACTTAAAGAGTTTAAGTATATACTACAATGGAACATAAAGAAAAGCAAACACAAGCAAGATTTTTATAGTTAACTTTTATGTATTTTAACCATGACAGAGGCAGGTCAGGTGATCGCTGCACACTGATGCTGTATAGCTGACGGCGTCTGTTTACTCATTCAGAGTTTAGTACATACTACACAGTAATGAAAGTAAAGGTGTTTTAGTATATACTACCCAAACTACAACAAAATCCACACCACCTGCTCCACGTGACCATGACAAACTGTGAGTGTCCATCATTATAATATTAGTATGGAGAATTATTTGGTGGAGGGGTTGTTATCTGCCATATCATATCGGATCATATCATGTTATTTGCTATCATATGAAGCCGAAAAAAATATTTTAAAAGTAGCCAGTCACGTTATTACGTTGCACGTGCCATTTGTGCAATAATCATTTAACTTATCTGATGGCAACAGTGCAACAATTCAGTTATCCCACTGCAATGATGCAATACCAAGAATTATTCTCTGGCTTCCCACCAATCAGAAACAAGAAAATATCTTGAGTGAATAATAATGTTTTTTAACCCTTTGATTTTAGACTGATCAGTTTGCACTGTTCCCAGTGCAGTATATACTAATAAAAGACACATAATAAGAATGTTGCTCTAAAAAATATACATACTTACATGCATATATATATATATATATAATATAACATATACATACACATATACATACATATATACAACATGTCTTCTTGATGGTACCATTCCACTCACTAAATCTCTTACGCATTTGCCAAACTGCTTAATCCTATTAGAGTCATGGGGAGGCTGGAGCCTATCTCAGCCACCACTGAGCGAATGCAGGGTACACCCAGAACAGCTTGCCAGACCACCGCAATTCTAAAACACACACAACTATTCTCACTTACATTAATACCTAGGGGCGATTTGGAACAGCCAAATAGCCTGGTGTGCATGTCTCCGGAGTATGGGTGGAAAACGGAGTACCCGGAACAAACACACACAAGCACAAGAAGGAACATGCAAACTCCACAGAGAAATGCCGGAGCCTGGGATATGAACCCAGGACCTTCTTGCTGGGAGGCGGTACCATTCCAGCAAGAAGGATAAATGCAGCTTGGTACCTTTATTTCTGGGAGTGCACATTTATACTATATGTTCAATCTATGGCATCACCTCTTTCAAGCATGTCTGAAAATCTTACATGTCCCCCTTTCCAAAATATCCCTGAACAGGCCTCCGACTAGCGAAGCTGGATTAGTGCACTGTGGATGTTGCCTCCGTCCTATTTTGCTCTTTGCTCTTCATGCTCGATTCGTATGTGCTGCACTGTTCCCATAGTTCCACAGTTCCCACTCTTGACAATTCTGTTTTTTCCTTCTCAGGATGCTCGTGAGGCGTCCCGGAGGACCCAGCTCAGAGAAAACAATTAACCAGACACACATCTCAGAACCACTCTGGTAAGTAAGCATGACGTCATAAATTCCTGTGAGGCCTGGGCTGATATCTTACAGAATGCTGTGATGCTCCGCATGCACATTCTTGATGGTCTGGACTTGTTGAGTGTCTTCATTGCTATACGTGAGGGGGCCTGAGTAGGCAGCATGTTGGGAAAGGTCGAATAATGTGAGCCATTGTGTACACTCTTAGAAGAAGAAAAAAACATGGGTCCTCAAGATGCTACTGTTGGGATGGCGAAGGATCCCAAGGGCTCTTATTTATTTATTTATTTGGTTATTGTTATCCTCTCTTTTAAGGTTTCACGTATGACCAATAATAATTGACCCCCGTTAGGGTCTTGGATTGAACTTGTTTTCATACTTATTGTGAGTAAACACCTTACGTGTTCTGATTCTTTTAACAGCTCTAGCACTGTAAAGAAGCATTACGCATGTTTATTTCTTCCCGAAAAATAAAAAAGATCCTCTTTATTAGTGTGCTTCATATTGTTATGATTATCTTGGAATGTGGAAAATCATGTTTTCCAGACCTTATAGAACATATCTGAAGTCATGGGGATTTTTGAAAATGGAGGGTTTTACGCACTCTTAAGCGTTCTCTCATACAGTATCTCATCTTTTCTTATGCGCGTATCCTTGTTAGTCCTCGCCAACACAGAGTGTTAAGAGGGGGATATGGTAATTAATGTATCCATCCATCCGCCTGTCTGTCCCTCCGTAATGCACCCCCGCCACACGATTAGTGCGCATCAGTTTGTTGCAGGACTTCCATATTTTAGACATAAGTCAAACTCAATATTCTCTTGCGCGAGGTGTGAGAACTTTGACTTTTACCTATTTTTCAAGGTCAATGTGAGGTCACTTTGTAAAAATTAAACGAAATTGGCCCTCGTGGTGTAATTACTCATCACCAAATTGTTTTGGGACCTTCATATTTGAAGCAGAATGCAATCATTGCCATCTTGCAAGAGTTTAGAAGACCATGACCTACTTTTTAAGGTCAAATTTGGGTTAATTTGTCAAAATTGACCTTCATTGTGCAATTACTGATTAGCAGTTTTTCACTGCGTTGGTGGAGGGTATGGATCCATTGGATCTACTTGTTTCCTTGAAAATATTCGGTCGAGTTTTGTCCGGTTTTGGGCTTCATAAGAAAACACATGCGTCTGTTTGATTGCCAGTATCTGTCAGTGTAATTGTGCCAAATATAAAGTGGACTTTTCAGAACCGCCAGTTCCTCTCCACAAGGTTCATGACACATAAAAATCTTAAATTTTTCCTGAATGGGTAGACAAGAAAAAAATCAAGTTGTGGGAATTTAGATTGAAGTACAAGAAGTTGTGGGTTTTACATAAACTTCTTAAGGGGATATTCTGAGACCGACAAAGTCGTCTCTTGTGCCGGAACAAGTGAAAACAATTTGTTTTGGAACAACTTGACACCAGTGGGCACACTTTGCTCGACTTTTTGAGTTGGTGCAGGTTGCTACGGAACATCTTGTTCTGTGTCCAGCTTCTGGTCTGATCACAGTCTGTGTCATGTAGGATTGTTAAGCATCTTTTCAGGTTTTTTGGCCGTTTCGAGATGGGCGGATCTTCTCTAGTGGTTTGCTTGTGTGTTGTCTTTCTAGCTTCTGGCTTGACACCGATTTGATGGTGACCATATAAACGTGTAGGAAAGTGGGTGCAAGTTGCTCTGGTGGAAGATGTTCCTGGGCCAACTTGTTACCTTTGTTATGTAGAAGCAGCTTTAGATAAAGCCCTGAAGGAGGTTCCCCAAGAGAAACAATCTGAACAACTTGGGTTTCTTACTTTGCAATAAAAAATATGATGTAGGGTTTTACATAAACCCATTGAGCGGGGCAAATTGAAGAACTTGAGTTCTTTACTCTGGAAAAAAAATGCTGTAGGGTTGTGCATAAACCCATTAAGGGGGTTCCTGGATGAACAAACTATGAACCAGCAAAAACTATTAAAGTATTCATGGAAAACATTACATAATAAACCTGTGCTTAGTTTATCAGTGTTTTGCCTCGACAGAGAGGGTTTGAGTTGGGGGTTCTTTAAATAGAAACTTCCAACTTGAATTTCAAAGGAAATATTTCCCTCGGGGGCAGTGGTGGCCTGGTGGTAGGGTTCTGGCTTTTGATCTGAAGGTCGGGGGTTCAAGCCCCACTATCACCGAGTTTTCACTGCTGCCCCCACCATTGCAGGTTATCAAAGCCCAGCCATGTCTCTCACTGTCTGTGGTGAAAGGCATGTAAAGTAACCATTGCTGTCGTTTGTAAGGAGGAAGCCATTGAGTTGCTGTCAGCGTGTTTCTGCCTTGCGATGGCCTGGCGAGCTGTCCAGGGTGTACTTTGCCCTCACCCAGAGTCAGCTGAGATGAGCACCAGCCTCCCTGTGACCCAAATTAGGATTAAGCGGTTCAGAAAATGAATGAATGAAAGTTTCCCTTGTAGGTCCAACAGAACCTTCAAATGGTCCTCGAAAGAGACAAATCAAAGAACCCTACTGGGTGCTTCAAAATACAGGATATCCACAAAAACTATTCAGAAAAAAAGAGCTTCTCACAGATTCTTAGGATGTGTATGATCCAAGCCTTTTGAAGAAACCCTGAATGGAAACATTCTCTCTTCTAGGATTTTTGCACAGACCAAGTTTAAGAGTGAAATTTCTTTAAAAAGTCTGCTTGAAACGTAAATGGGCTGCATTCAGACAGTGAGAATTTATACCGGTTACACACACCATGGATGAATATATATGATGCATATAGAGGACATGGGCCAATCTACATCAATCTGCAGAGAACCTTAGTGCAGAACCTCAGACTGTCACCCTAAGTGATCTGCCGCCAAAATAAGATCGCTATGAACCAGTGACTGTTGAAATATGTGCCGTGCCTCTGTTCCTAATATTTTTGGTGAGAGATTTATGATGTGTGCTTCCAGTGTATTCTTTAAGTGAGGCCAGTACTAAGCAAGAAGTAAAAATTAAATTCTACCATGAGTCTGTGACCCCAGGCCTAGAGCACGTCTGGCACGCTTATAAACCTTTCTTTGTTTATACACACTCACATTGTTCAGGTTGATATGAGTATCTTCGCAAGTATATCATACCCAAAATGGCCACCAGATTATCATTTTTTTTTGTCCAGTATTAAAGATGGACTCTCTGCTTATGTCCCATTGTTTTATATCTGGGTGCACTGAACCTGAAGCATAACTGTAGTGTAATCCTGGCATCAGTCCATGAGCATTAGGAAGCTGCTGAGTCAATATTACTAGCTGTCCTAGATATATTGGAGGAAACATTACAGAATGTCCTGATGTTCTTGAAACTCCTGCAAAAGTGGGTGAGTCCATTCCAGTAAAAGGAAATAAGGAAAACAAGTGGAAATGTCTTTCAGGCCGATCAGACTGGCCACCTTGCTGGTATACGGGATACTGGACTAGCTGTTCATTGTCTCCATCATCAAACAATGGACAGTTTGTCACTTTGCTTGGTCCATTGCTTGCTGTCTTACATTGTTTTGTGCATGGATCATTTTTGAGCCAACTTAAGAGTTCTTTGGTCAACAGTTACAGCTTTTAAAGAGGCTTCAGTTGTAGGGTTTTACATAAACCCTCACATTACTTTGGACAATTTTGAAGGTAATCCTTATATTACCTAATGTGTCTAATATGTAGATTTAGGCACTGCCCAAAAGTGTAGCTTCTGATGGATATCTCTGTTGATCGGTGTCCAAGGCTGGTGTTATAAGTGTCGCACGTTTCCTTTAAGGGCTGAATCAAGTTCAGCCTTGGAGGAAATAAATACATAAATCCATCTCCCCTGTGTTTGCCTGGAGCAAAAGCAGGAATGGTTTACACCAAGTTTGTTTTTTTGTTTTTTTCCCACCGACTTTCACTCGCTGATTTCCGCATTCATTTGTGTCACCCGTCTTCTTAGTTTAATTATCCTTTTAACTGCTTAATGTTCCGTGCCCCCGTTCATGTTTTGCATTTTGTTCTGCACAAGTCTGTTTTTTTTTTTTTTGTTTTTTTTGGGTTTCAGTTTCTTTATTATTAATAATTGCCTGTCCCTCATGCAATCAGCAATACATAACAGCCAATCAGAAGGACTCAGTGACACGGCAGCCTTGTTGGGTTTCCTGTGATAGGCATGCGTGGACATTGGGCAACCATCCAAGTCATGTTCCATGCCTGTGCTCCACTAAACGGATTTTGTTTGCTGTTTGCTGTACAAGATGGTGATGTATGTATCTATACTTGGTTTCTATTTGATCAGGATATCAGGGTTCTATTTTTCGTCCTGCGACAGTACTGCCTCTTACATGGAACCGACAGAGTTTTCCTAAAAGATCCAATTGAGGAAAACCACAGGGACTTTTTTACTTGTTGTGGGTAAGTTAAAGCATGAGAGTTTGATGATGTTGGTGTGTCTTTTGGTTCTTGTTGGTTGTGTTAAACTGCCAGAGTTTAGTTGTGGGATGTCCCATGTAATGGGCAGTCCACTTAGCAGTGCTCTGCCGGGGGCTGAACTCCATGTCCATCTGTCCCTTTGTGTCTTTATCTCTTTGATGTCCTGCCAGTATGTCAGATATCTACATGGGTGCTACCTCCCTGGGACATCCCACCCGCAGAGCTTTATGCATTGCTTCTAATTTGAGATCAATCAAGAGCCCTACTCGATGAAAGCAGACATTTGCTTGACAGCTATGATTCCTGTAAGGTTGAAACAAAAACTTTGAAGCCAATAGGACACCCCTGTCATACACAGATCCTAACAGCTCTGGTTTGGGCACAGTGGGCACCATTGCTGCCTCTTAATTCTAGTTCACTGGTTGTATCCTAAGCCTGGGTGACTGGTGGTTTCCTCCAGGTTCTTTAGTTTTCTCCCAGCTTCCAAAAGAATATTTATAGGTGGATTGGCTCTGGAAATTGTCTTGGGACCCTATCCAGGGTGTATTCCTCCCTTAGGATTAGCTATGAATCCACGACAACCCTTACCGGGACAGACCGCTTATTGAAAATAAATAAATGAATAGATTACAGGTTTGTGGGATCTCAGACTTGTTTGACTGGTATGAACTTAAAGTAACTTATCATGATGTATCAGTTGCCTGACGCTTGAACAAATGCTTTAAAACCTTTAAGTAGCACAGAAAGGGTTGAATACCTCATGTAGCTCAACATAATCTCTTAAACTCGGGCATGAATCCATGCCAAGATGTTTGTTAGACTTCTGAGAAATTGTGTTTTGTGTTCTTAGAATGCAGTCAGACATGTACCCAAGCTAACCAGCGGTGGCATTTCAAAGCTTAATGGCCCAGTGACAAAATTCACGTGCTTTTCGGTCATTTAAATGTACTGAGTGTGTGACCAAAGATAATTCTTCACGTGCTGAATGTATGTAACATTTGCATGGCTAAGCTTTAAGGAAATTTAAGGAAATTTTTATATTTAAATGTGTGGTGGTGGCACTGTATACACAGCACTGTAATATGCCAACGTGTATCCACATGCCGCAGAGTCTACCCGAATGCCATATACGAAACCATAAGTTATCTAGCTTGTGTTATTATTATTATTATTGCCTATTTTTACCGTAACCAACTAGTTCCATCCCACAATGCCCACATGACTAACTGAACAGCAGTTCGATTGAAAGCACTACTGTAACAGTACCTCCCACTCTGCCCTACAACGCCAAAAGGAAGTAAGCGACAATTTGATGATTTGGAGACAGAGCAAAAACCAACCTCATCCTGGCTCTCTGTGGTGAATAATAGCACCCCAAACTAAATGTGTTGATCGAATGCCGAATAAATCAGATGTCTAAAAGACATAATAAGGAATCTCAGATTCCTCTGATCCGGGACCTTAATGTTGCTCACTTCTTTCTTGCATTGGAAAAGATGCAACTTGTTTATTGAAAAACAACAGCAAAAGGAAGCAACTTAGTTGTGTGCATGAACATATCATTATTTAATAGTCTTTTCAGCAGCCTAGTGAAATATATCACAATCCAATAATACAGGCATGTATGTTATAATTGAGGTCGCCGAATGGGTCCCAATAATATGTTTTATTAAACAGGCAGCATTAAATTTATCAAAATGATTGATGCATTTGTGACTTTTTCAAAAATGTCAATTTGCACAAAATAGTTGAATTATATACATTTTAAGAAACAGATTACACACTTTTTAGAAGTTTATTATTAATATCGCACAAAAATAACAAGGCAAAAATACCAAAACAGGCTGATATCGTCCATGCCACGCCGCATTGAGGTGATTATACTTTTCAGAGGGCTGACATTTCTGTATTTAAAATCCTTTTTTAATTGATTTCATGTAATATTCTAATTT
>JBCNYH010000021.1:45613003-45623003 GCA_039654325.1 Tandanus tandanus | reverse complement strand
GGCTGCTTAGTGATACCTCGAATGCTGAGGACTACTGCAGGGGGCAGAGCTTTCTCTTACAAAGCCCCACAATTATGAATTAAACTTCCAGTTAATGTTCGGGACTCAGACACAGTCTCTGTTTTTAAGACTAGGCTGAAAACTTGCTTGTTTAGTGAAGCATTTTGTTAATAGCCTTTTATTAGGTAAAGGAGCAGATCTCGGGGTTCTCAGGCATAGAGAGTTTTGGTAAACTGTGATGTTGGGATCCTGTCGCTCCCTCACTCTACATGCTCACCCAGGTCCGTTGACAGTGGAGTGGCTGATTCTCCAACGTTACAGGGTGCCCTCATGTCTGCCTTCCTTCTGGTTTCTGTCTTTTTAGTTATGCTGCCATAGTTAGTCATGCCGGAGTCCCTGCTTGTACCCAGCACTAATAAACTCTTCTTTTACCATAACACTGTTATGATCATACCTAACAACACTCCCTCTGTGTTTTTGCTGAGGTACACATGCTTCTTCTGGGATGCGGGGATGCTGATCCTCCTGATCCTTCTGCTTTCTGAGTCCTGTGGTCCGTTCTGGTGTGCTGATGCTGGCTGGAGTTCTCATCTTGGAAGCCCCTCGCTCCTACTGATGAAGATCCATATGGGCTTAGATTTGCACTCAGAGACTGTGAAGATGACTTTTCACTGTTGGTGATATAAACTCTTTTGCTACAATTATTTAGGACTTACAGTTGTGGTATAACCAACCGGACTACATGTTGGACTGAAATGAAGTTTCTCTTATATGGTTTGTATTTTTATGATTTCACACAAATGAGGATGGGTTTCCCTTTTGAGCCTTGTTCCTCTCAAGGTTTCTTCCTCGTGTCAATTGAGGGAGTTTTTCTTTGCTACTGTCGCCGCGGGCTTGATCATTATGGATGTGCAGGGATTGTAGAAAAATGTTTAAATTCCTTTTTAAATTACTTTTACTATGTATAGCTGCTTTGCGACAATGTCAATTGTAAAAAGCGCTATACAAATAAAACTGAATTGAATTGAATTGAATGGTTGTGTGTGTGTGTTGGCTCAGCGATGGACTGATGAGCTGTTCGGAGTGCACCCTGCCTTTGCCCAGTGTTGGCTGAGATAGGCTAACGCCTCCCTGTGACCCTAATAGGATTAAGCAGTTCGGCAAATGAATATGTGACTGAGGATGTGTTTGCAGGTGTTTGCGCATATACTGCATTAATTTTCTGAACCGTTTAATCCCATTAGGGTCGTGGGGAAGTTGGAACCTATCTCAGCCTACTCTAGGCAACGGTGGGGTACACCCTAAACAGCTTGCCAGTCGATTGCAGGGCCAACACACACACAACCATTCACACCTATGGGCAATTTGGAACAGCCAATTAGCCTAATATGTCTTTGACCTGTAGGAGGAAACCAGAATACCCAGAGGAGACCCATACAAGCATGGGGAGAACATGCAAACGCCACAAAAAAACGCCCTTGCTGAGCCCAGGATTCAAACCCAGGACCTTCTTGCTGTGAGGCGGACATGCCACTGAGGCGGATAACCACTACGCATCTGTGCTGCCCATTTGAACATATTGTGGTCACTAAACGTAAAAGTGTTGACCATGGGGCTAATGGATAGGTGTATAAGGTGTACCTGCTGACCCCAACAGGAGATGTCACTACTGTTATGCTGACTTTGCATTTCTGGGCTTCCACAGATCTGTCTCACACTTCCCTCAACTCATCATGACATTCTTAGGCTCACATGACCCCAACATTCCACACTGTCTTCAAAACCTCTGATGCTCTGTATACATGCACTTCATGCATCCAACCTGAATGCCTCTGAAACTGAATATTAGCACTTAAATGGATCAGTGCTGGCAAGTGAAAGCCAAAATTGCAGCTGGGGGCATTTTAAAAAGCTCTTAATGTTTCTCACTGTGCACTGAGACCTCGGCAGTGTTTACTCAGTAACGTCCAAGAGCTGCTGGCTGCTGTTAAATGCTGGACAGGGTGATGATCGGGTGATTGCTTACCAGCTAATGATCATAAAAGTGAGACGACTCAATTTAGCAAGCTTGTTTGCATATTTAATGATAAATAAGTGTTTATTTTTTATTATGATGATTTATTTTGGGGTGGCATAGTGGTTAGAACGTCCGCCTCACAGCAATAAGGTCCTGTGTTTGAGTCCTAGGCTCAGGTGTTTCTGTGTGGAGTATGCATGTTCGACTCGTGATTGTGTGGGTTTCCTCTGGGTACTTCGGTTTCCTCCCACAGGCCAAAGACATGCACATTGTGCACACAGGTGTGAGTATGAGCAGTGCATCTGTGTTGGCCCTGCGATGGTCTGATGAGCTCTTCAGGGTGTACCATGCCTTTGCCCAGTGTTGGCTGAGATAGGCTCCAACTTCTCTGTGACTCTAGTAGGATTAAGCTGTTCGGCAAACAGGTGGATGAATAGATGGATGTTTTCCAATATGCATGTTCTCCTCGTGTTTGTGTGGGCTTCCTCCAGGTACTTCAGTTTTCTCCAGCAGTCCAAAGACATGAACATTAGGCTAATTGGCAGTTTCAAATTGCCCCTAGGTGTGAATGTGAGTGGATGTATGTGTGTATGTGTATGTGTATTCTGGGTGTACCCCACCTCTGAGATAGACTCCAGCCTCTCAGTGACCCTAGTCTATTTGGCACATTAATGAATGAATGAATGTTTTCTCATTTTTAGCTGCACTTTTGGTGAAACTGTGCCCACTGCAAGCTCAGATTGATTGAAATAGTTACATCTACTAATTCATAAATTGTTAAGAAATTACAATTAAAGGGAAAGATGGAAACCAAGAAAAGACGTCTGGAAGACCAAACCTTGATATAACTGTTGCATACTAGCCAGAGCACTTCAACACACAGAATATTGGAGCTTCTAAAAACTGAAGCGTGGGTGGCGGGACATTTAAAATTAGCAATAATTATGCAATGGAGTTGTATTTTAATGAAGTAATGATTTTGTGGACCTGAGGTGCTCTTGAAACAGGGACTATAAAATCTCATTAACACACCAGAGCAGTTGAGGGTTTAGGGCCTTGCTCAGGGGCCCAACAGTGGCAACTTGCTGGTACTGGCAGGGTACACCCTGAACAGCTTACCGGAACATCACAGGGCAACACACACAACAATACACACTCACACCTCGGCCAGTTAGCCTAAACCTTGGACTGTGGGAGGATATTGGAGTATGGGGAGAGCATGCAAACCCCACACAAGCCCAAGCCCAAGAATTGAACCCCGAACCTTCTTGCTGTAAGGAGGACGTGCTAACCACTATGCCACTGTACCACCCATGAAATGTGTTGCAAGAATCAAAATTACTATAATTATTCAAACATATGAGGTTAAACATCAATGTGTCATTTTATTGTTTCAAGTGCAAACCAGTTCAAATATTACTTACAAATCATTGTTTTCAGTTTTTATTCTCAATTTCAACATACTGTTCCAGATCGTTCTGGTTTAGGGTTGTACTTCTGGTTTTGTTGCAGCCATGAGCACAAGATTGCACAGACACATGGAAGAATGTATTTCCTGCCATTCCAGTAAATACCTGCAAATTCTGGAAGCAAGAGTGGTTCATTCAACCAGTAAACTGAAGCTAAAAATAGATTGATTTCTAGAACAAGACAGTGATCTAGAGCAGAGGTTTGCAACCCTGGTCCTGGACGAGCCCCTGTCCTGCACATTTTAGTGCTTTCCCTTCTTTATCACACCCACTTCAATCAGGATGAACATAATTTGCTAATTTTTTAAATCAGGTGTCCTGGGAACAGGGTAAACATCAAAATGTGCAAGGCAGGGGGTCCTCCAGGACCTGGGTTGGGAACTTCTGATCTAGAACACACCTAATACAATACCAGACTCTTTCCCCATATAGACGATATTTGACGACCCCATGGGTATCATTGTTGATGAGTTTTATCGATCACTATAACACATGTAGGCATTATTTCACCGTCTTTTTATTTGACGACATTTAAAATCACATGTTGAGTGTTTGCCCCTCCCCCCATAACTAATAAGCATTAGTTATATTTATAAAGATAATTACATACAGTAGTGTAAGAGAAAAGGAGTTAGGCTAGTATCTAACAGAGTGAAGAATGCTGACGAACGTTGCGATTTTTGGATTTGCCAACTTCTCTGATGAATGTTGGTGAAAATCAGAGTTCGCCTCTGTCATTAGTGTCATTTATCGGCAATCTTCGTGAGAGTTTTTGCAAAAGAAAGTTGGCGAACATTAGTGAATGTTAGCGACATGGTTTTTGGCAAACCAAAAAGAACTTTAGCAACCTGAGGTACAACTGTTTTGCAAACGTTTCCAACAAAAAAAATATCCCCTCAGCCAGGTTGCCTGAAGTGCAGGACAAACTTTATATGTTCAAGGTCACTGTGCCAAAGTCAAAGGTCACACATGCAAATTAGCTACCCTATGCGCAGGTTTAGGTCACAGGGAGTGCCTATGCACAATTTTAGAAAGCTATCATGCATATGAGCCAAGCAATGGCCCAGACAAACTTAATATGTTCAAAGTCTCTATGCCAAGGTCAAAGGTCACATATGCAAATTAGCTACCCCAAGCACAGGTTTAGGTCATACGGGGTGCCTATGCCAAATTTCAGAAAGTTATCATACATATCAGCTGAGCAATGGCCCGGACAAGCTTAATAAGTTCACATATGCAAATTAGCTACCCCACGCACAGGTTTAGGTCATAGGGAGTGCCCATGCAAAAGTTCAGAAAGCTGGCATGTGCATGAGCTGAGCAATGGCCTGGAAAAAACTTTATATGTTCAAGGTCACTGTGCCAAAGTCAAAGGTCACATATGCAAATTAGATACCCCACACACAGGTTTACATCATAGGAGGTGCCTATGCAAAATTTCAGAAAGCTGGCCTAAGCATGAGCCGAGCAATGACTCGGACAAAGTTATTGTCACGCCGCCCGCCCGCCCGCCCACCCGCCAAGCCAGTAACAATACCCCTCCAGCCATAACTGGCTGAGGGGTAAAAACTATTTGTAACCCTAAACCTGTTTGAGAACTGTTTTGCAGCCTTTCATGAACCCTGACGAAACCCAAAGGTCGCTACATTTATCAGCATTTACTGCTCGGTGAGATACTAGCTTTAAGAAACACAGGCTAAAGTTTTTGTAACGGATCTTATGTCCCTTTACTTAAACACCACTGAACATGTGGAGGTAGATACTGACCATACCGTGCAGATTAAAAAGGCCCAAGAATATCTCAGAAAAAGAAGGATTCTGCAAGAATGAGTGAGTGAAAATCCAGTAAATATGAATAGAAAGCCTCCTAACTTGTTGTGAGTTGTGAGGATTACCAAAGTGGGTACTAAGTACTGACCTAATAAAGTGTCCAAATTAGTTTGCCCTCCCATCACTTACTATTTTATTATTTTCTCCTTTTTCAGTTAATTATAAAGTAAATGTGGGGGCGGCATGGTGGTAGCACTTTTGCCACATAGCAGAAGGTCCTTGGTTTGAGCCTCACACCCGGTGTGGAGGGTGGGTTTCTTGAATTTTATTTAACTTTAATATGTGGGAGTTTTTGGGTCATCCTGTACATGACAATATCATTCCAGCTTGAGAACTGACATGGGTGTAAAGTGTGCATGCAGCAGGGTGTAAAAGATGAATCAGTCATCTGTTCTGAAGAAGCTTTTGTGTCCTAATCATTCGCTAATATAAACTCATAGAGTGATCAGATGACTGGGATATGAGCAGGAACTCAGCTGCTCTCTAAACTGTCTTGAATTTGCTGAAGTTCATTCTTTCCTCTCATCTCTGACTTATATGTTTCCCAGAACATCCTGATGTGCAGAAGGAGCTTAATCATTTTCTTCTGTATGGTGTAGAACTAGCCCAGAGGGTAGATCTGCCTCCAGCCCACCAGATTCAGCCTTATTTTTACCACTGGTTTGGGAAACGCAGGGCTGCAATCAAAGTGATGAGAATGGCTGTAATTACAGTCCTTTAGACTGAATCCCTGCTGAGGTCATTCTCCTCATCTCACTCTTTCTGCATATACAGTACAGCATCTATAACCGTCCCACTTTCACTTTCTTGTTTTTTCCTTCCTTCTCTCTGTCACTTTTTCACTGGTTTCATCTGTATCAGGGTTAAGTGATGTGTTCAGCTGTTTATTAAATTATTTTTTACTGTATATTCACTATTAGGTGCCCCCTGTGGCTTCTCTCTTAGCAGTAGCAGAACTATTAGATTAGATACAGCTGTGGGTTCCTTAGAACAAATAATGATGAAATATAAACACAGCAGCAATTGATACAGCTTTTGTATTTGGACGGAGATTTCCAACCACAGTCACGTGCATCTGTCTTACCAATCATATTTATGTCATCACTACATGTTACTATACCAAAAACGATTGTGTTTTAGAATGAGGAGCAAAAGTTCACCATGCTATGTGGGTTCATGTGCAGTTGTTATGTGTTTGCACATTTGCCTACTAGGGTCACGGGGGACGGTGCTAGACACTGAACTGCTCACCAGACCATCGAAGGGCAACACACACAACCATTCACACTCACACTCTAGTGTGACATTCAGGAACAGTCAATTCGCCTAATCTGGACGTCTTTGGACTGATGGAGGAAACCGGAGTACCTGGAGGAAACCCATGCAAGCACGTAGAGAACATGCAAACACCACACAGAAACGCCCAAGCCCTGGAATCAAACCTTGCTGTTGTGAGGCGGACGTGTTACCCACTGCGCCACCATGCCACCCTAATAATAAAACTAAAACCCAAAAAATTATAATAAAATGAGATTAAAACACACAATCTAATTCAAGTAGGCAGACATGCAGGTAAATAAATGTTCATGGAGCAAACGCAGAAATCAGAAGCTTAAAACTAAATCAGCTACTGAAAACAAAGGCCCCGAAAAGCAAACCCAGGCTCGAAGAGACACCTATCAGAAGCTCCGCTTTTAAGACCTGCCTAAATCTCTATGCACTGTGAAATGTGGGTTCATGTGCAGTTTTTACGTGTTTGCACATTTGCATTTTTACCCAAACCATTATTTTAGTTGCAGCACCGTTCCAGTTTGTTGTGGTATGATAAGGACAGCCTGTTGGAATTCATATTCAGCCATCAGAGAGACAGAGGCTGGAAAAATAACACCCCGTGGACTGCTTTTATTAAAGTGTCTAGGAATCTCCTGCATCCTTTAGCATGTGCCAAAACTCCCCCTTACTTATCATCAGCAGCCTGCTCTCCAAATTCCCCTTCATGTTTTGCAGACCTCCGTACACTCATGTTGGTGTGTACTTGTTGTGCTTACAAAGCCACGTATTTTAAAGAATATTTAAATGTGGTTAACATTTAACAGCCTGAATGTAATGATTCAACGACTAATTTTTTTTCCTGTTACAAAACATTCACTCACTCATTTGTTGAACCACTTAATCCTATTACGGTCACGGGGAGGCTGGAGTCTATCTCAGCCAACACTGGGTGAAGGTGGGGTACACCCTGAAGCTTGCCAGACCATTGCAGGGAAGACACACACACCTACTCACATCCACACCTAGGGTCAATTTGGAGCAGCCAGTCAGCCTAATGTGCATGTTTTTGGACTGTGGGAGGAAACCAGAGACATCAGAGGGCACCCACACAAACACATGGAGAACATGTAAACTCACACATACTGTGTGTGTGTGTGTGTGTGTGTGTGTGTGTGTGTGTGTGTGTGTGTGTGTGAGAGAGAGAGAGAGAGAGAGAGAGAGATTGCTGCAGCAGTCTGGTTTGATTTAACGTGCGATTATCTACAAGTGTCATCTTCGAGTAAATCAGCTTCACAGCTTTTCTTTTTCTTACTTTCTTCTTTTCTTTTTCCTTTTTCTTTCTTTTTCTTTCCTTTTTCCTTTTTATTCTTTCTATCTTTCTTTTTCCTTTCTTTTTCTTTCTTTTTCTTTCCTTTTTCATTATTTATTTCTTCTTTTCGCTTTTCTTTTTATTCTTTCTTTTTTCCTTTATATACTTCCTTTTTCTTTTTCTTCAAATACTTCTTTCTTCTTTTTTGATTTTTTTCTTACTTTTTTCTTTCTTTTCTTTTTGTTTCTTTTCTTAGATTTTTTTCCCTTCTTTCTTTTTTCTTAAAATTTTTTCTTTCCTTTCTTTTTTTTTTCTTTCTATATTTACACTTTACTTTTTAACTTTTTTTATTCTTTCTTTTTTTTCTATTTTCTTTTTTTTCTTTTCTCTTCTTTTTCACATTTTTATTTGTTTATTATACAGAGGTGATCCCTTATGCTGATATGTGGGTCACATGATTGTTTTTTCCTCGACTGGGTCAGTGCAGTGACCACATCATCGACAGTGTTCTTGTGCTTTAAACATTTTTGTTGAAATAAACTTGATGCTGCTTGGACTGAATGTTAGGAGTTTATATTTGCACACATGCCTTGAAATAAATCACTCACATTATTATTATTTTCAGTCACAAATGTGATCGAAACGCTTGCGCTGTCTAACCGGGACATCACCATTTTATTCGGGGAAATGTAATCTCGTTAGCACGAGGCTAAACTCACTCGCTCAGTTGCTGAACCGCGTCATCCTATTGGGTTTGCCGGCATTCTGGAGCTCATCTCAGCCGACACTGGGCGAAGGCGGGGTACACCCTGAACAGTTCGTCAGAGTGCACAAACCCGTCCTCACCGAGCCCAGGAATCGGACCCAAGACCTTCTTGCTGTGAGGCGAACTTGCTAATCACTACGCCACCATGACACTAAATTAGAAGGTCGCATTATCTGTAAGCTCCATAAGCCTTGACACAACAATCGAAAGTAGCAAACCAAACCTGGACCACCAAACATGCCTGGAAAGAAAAAGTGCAGCTTTGAAAGATTTATTTCTTTTCCGTACGTGTTTCTTGGGTGGGTTTTGTGATGTTTTTTTTTTTTTTTTCTTTTACTTTTTTTGTACACAATAGGAAACATTTACTCTTCTATACTATACTGTATACTACTCTATATACTATAAACACTTCCTGCTGCTGCTTTACCTTGAGCCAGAAAAAAAAAAGTAGTAAGAAAACTCGGAACACCTTGACAGAGCGCATTTCTTTATTATCCTCTGAGGAGGAGTGGAATCGTTTTTAGATGACTGCGTTATGATAAAGTTACAAGTAGTTTCTTCCATCATGACTCATAAACATAAACATGTGTATACTAATGATATTCTTCATATCCTATCGTTCTGTTCCTCCATAGCAGGAAGTCCGAGACTCGGATGATTCCTAACACACCTTCAGATCTAGACATGCTTAAAACAGTCTTTTAGGAATAATACCATATTTTAAATTGAAGTTTTAATTTTATATGTAAAAAAAGTATAAATAATGGGACACAGGGACATAGTGCTTAGCATGTCCGCCTCACAGCAAGAAGGTCCTGGGTTTGAGTCCCGGGCGTTTCTGTGTGGAGTTTGCATGTTCTCCCTGTGCTCACGTGGGTTTCCTCCGGGTACTCCGGTTTTCTCCTACTGTTTAAAGACATGCACGTTAGGCTAATTGGCTGTTCCAAACTGCTCCTAGGTCTGAGTGTGAGTGTGAATGTGAATGGTTGTGTGTGTGTTTGTTCTGCAATAGGCTGGCCAGTTGTTCAGGGTGTACCATGCATTTGCCCCAAGTTGGCTGAGATAAGCTCCAGCCTCAACCCTAGTAGGATAAGGTGAGGGAGAATAAATAATACATTCATTCATTCATTTTCTGAAGCGCTTAATTTTAATTAGGGTCGCGGGGAGGCGCGATTTGGCCGATTTGGCCGTGCTTGCGTGGGTTTCCTCTGGGTACCCCGGTTTCCTCCCTCAGTCCAAAGACATGCACTGTAGGCTAACTGGCTGTTCCAAATCGCCCCTAGGTGTGTGTGTGTGTGTGTGTGTGTGTGTGTGTGTGTGTGTGTGTGTGTGTGTGT
>JBCNYH010000021.1:45480674-45497836 GCA_039654325.1 Tandanus tandanus | reverse complement strand
CGTTGGGGCACATTGGGGGGAAGTTTGGGGTACACTTTTTTAACAAAAAGGGTTGGGGGGGGGAAACCTCCACCAAGACACCCCCCCCCCCCCCCAAAAAAAAAAAAAAAAAAAAAAAAAAAGAATAAATAAAAATAAATAAATAAATAAATAAAAAATACAAATAAAATAAAAACAGAGAAAGTATACAGCACCTCCTGCTGGTCCTGCTATAACACCAAAGAAAATCCTTTAAAAAAAATTCCCGGATCTAGAGTTTTATCCTGATCATTTCCAAAATCTAATGGAGTCTTCTTTGTCCAAAGCCTCACCTCTGATAAAAATTTTTAAAAATAAAATCTGCTCATTAATTGTCCTGATAACATACAAAAACATGACATGACGGAGGTAATAAACCAACAACCAACTGGACTAGCAAGCCAGATAACATTACGGTAGTGAATTAGCTACTATTAATCAATATATGCTGGCTTACTGATCCAAAGGTCGGGGTTCAAGACCCACTTTCACCGAGTTCTCACTGCTGTCCCCCCATTGCAGTTAACTGGGTTATCAAAGGCCAGCCATGTCTCTCACTGTCTGTGGTGAGAGACATGTAAAAGAACCATTGCTGTTGTTCATAAAGAGTTGGCCATTAGGTTGCTGTCAGTGTGTTTCTGCCCTGTGATGGCCTGGCGAGCTGTCCAGGGTCTACTTTGCCCTTGCCCAGAGTCGGCTAAGATGGACTCCAGCCTCCCCATGACCCCAATTAGGATTAAGCAGTTCAAAAAATGAATAAATGTATGAGTGAATAATCAATATATTGGGCAGCACGGTGGCGCAGTGGTTAGCATGGCAAGAAGATCCTGAGTTCGGTTCCCGGGCTCAGGCGTTTCTGCGTGGAGTTTGCATGTTTTGCCCATGCATGCGTGGGTTTCCTCCAGGTACTCCAGTATCCTCCCACAGTCCAAAAACATGCACAGTAGACTAATTGGCTGTTTCAAATTACCCCTAGGTGTGAGTGTGAGTGTGAAGGGTTGTCTGTGTATCTCCCTGCGATAGCCTGGCGAGCTGTCCAGGGTGTACCCCTCCCTCGCCCAGAGTCAGCTGAGATGGGCACCAGCCTCCCCGCGATCTTAATTAGGATTAAACGGCTTAGAAAATGGATGAATAATCAATATATTGTGTTATTTATAATTTTTGAAAATGGCAATGAAAGACTCGGACACAGGAAAAGAAACAGACTTGAGTCTTGATTTGAAAAATTTCTCCCAAAATTCATTCAGAGGCAGTTTAGACAGAAAGAAATGTGCAAAAGTGCAGCCTCTGGATGAATTTTGCGAGAAATATTTCAAATCAAGACTCAAATCTGTTTCTTTTCCTGTGTGCGAGTCTTTCATTGCCATTTTTACGATTTTTTCTTGACTACTGCACCAGAGTATATTTATTGAGGACCATTTTTAAGGTGCAGTTTAGTCCTTGTGCAACATTTATCATTTTTGGACTATTCACAAGAATATCTGTTGCACAGCAAAATAAGTCAGCTCAGTTGCTTACTTTCCACTCCTGCCCATTCCCTGAGTTTTACCTGCGGAACCAGCAACATCAGTAGCACAGCTGAGAGCTGCGTGGAACTCTTGCTCAAAGCAGCAGTGCGATGAAATCGGGTGAAGGTCTCAGGCTGGGAGATGTGAACAGAAAGGCATGCGGTGGCCGTGGACAAGAAACAAAAGCGCAGTGAAGATGCTGAGAAGGACAGTAAAGCCATCAAGAGATGGAAGAGGCGGCAACCCTGGGTTAGGTACTGAGTTCGCTCCCTGAGAATCCTCCAAAACTCAGCACTCAGAAAGCACAAGGAAAAGATCAGCAGGAGAGCCTAGCACACAGAAAAATAAATAAATAAACAAACAAACATACAAACCCCAAAAAATAAAAATAAAACAGCACATTAAATATATTCCGGGGCAGTGGTGGCCCGATGGAAGGGTGCTGGATTACTGATCTCAAGGTCAGGGGTTCAAGCCCCACTATCAACGGGTTCTCACAGACTATAGTTTATCTTTTTATACATGCAAACTGCTGCTATGAGTTGCTGAATTCTTTCTTTTTTTATTGTTTCTGTTAAATAAATGATCAAGAAATATTTCCTCACAGCATTGGGGAGGTGTCTCTGTATGGTTGTTGTTACCGTGATGGCGATGTTTAAGTCTAATCCAGAGAAATATCCTGGGATGTGAAAAGACTGGATGGTGACGGTAGAGTGAATCCGCTCTGGTTGTGTTTTCTCCAGCAGTATGGAGACAGGCAGGAATATCCCCGTCTCTCTGTGGTACTGAGTAAACTCAATGAGCATGGATTGGATCCTGCAATAAAGAATGTTTCAGGGTGAGCAAGAGCCTCAGCTGAGCATTAAGTAGATAAATGAAAATAAATAAATAAATAAATAATAAACAATTCAGCAGAAAATAGACCACATGGGTCCAGACTCTTCCACCTGCAGGACCATTCGACAAGTCCAATATATAAAAGTGACCCTGTGACCTTAAATCCATGGCAAGGTGACCCATATACAATCCCACGGTCCTTGCTCCAAGTGGACCCGTACACCAAATTTGGTGACCATATGCAATTTCCTTTCAAAGTGGACTGCACTAAAAAGTCATACAAACGGGTGGACGGACAGATGGAGCCCATTTCTCCAGCTCCTGCTCCACAGCACCTTTAGTGGTGGTGAGAGGTTAACAAAAATAATTTAAGCTGACTGCTGTGACGTTAAAACAGAGTCAAGGTCACCCAAATTCATGCACCCTTAGATGTGGATGTGATTTTGTGTGTGTTGTCGTGCGATGGTCTAGTGAGCTATAGCCCCCCCATTCACAAATGAGTGAGATGAGTAACACAGCTGTTTTATTATACTGTCATGTTCAACACCTGACTTCAGTTACAAGTGAATTTCAAGTCAATATGTCCTGCAATGTTTTCACACTATAAGGAATCGTTGAAATTTCTACCTGCAGATGGGGCAGACAAAGTTTAGGTGAAAAAAAAGAAGCTCGTGTTTGATTAAGAGTTGTAACAATTCCCCTTAGGTCAGAAACTCACTCTTCTGTGATCCAATGTGTTTGGTGGAGGTCTGACAGGATGCCAATGGTGAAGAAACTGCTGTTTCCAAGCAATATTTCGTCGGTCTGACTGGATATACATGACCTTGATGTGGACCATGGCCTTAGCAAGAGACAAATCAGTGGTTAGAAAGTCATATCTGCTTTAATACTACGCTAGATAGGTATATAAATACATACATGTGTATAACTATAGAGTGTAAGGTACCACCCCCATGCAGAATGACGTGCCAAATATATGGCAGTTTAATTACCCATGTACTCATCTTTCAATATGTTTTTATGCTATAGTACATGAACATGCCCAAATTATTAAACAAAACACTAGCACATCCGCTTCTCAGGAAGAAGGTCCTGGGTTCGAGTCCCTTGCTCGGAGAGGGCGTTTTTGTGTGGAGTTTGCATGTTCTTCTGGTGCTTGTGTGGGTTTCCTCCGGGTACTCTGATTTCCTCCCACAGTCCAATGATGCACATTAGAATAATTGGTTGTTCGAAATTGCCCACAAGGTGTGAATGTGAGTGGTTGTGTGTGTTGGCCCTGCAATGGACTGGTGAGCTGTTCAGGGTGTACCCTATTTTCGCCCAGAGTCGGCTGAGATAGGCTCCAGCCTCACCATGATCGTAGTAGGATTAAGCGGTTCAGCAATTGAGTGAGTAAATGAATGAAAATCACTCAAGGTCAAAGGTCACTGTTTATTCATTCTACAGTATTTGGCAGACTCCCTTATCCAGAGCGACTTACATTTATCATTCTCGTACAACTGAGCCATTGAGGGTCAAGGGCCTTTCTCAAGGGCCCAACAGTGGCAGCTTGGTGGTACTAGGGTTTGAACCCCCAACCTTTGGATCAGTAAGTCACATCCGTAACCACTGAGCCACCACTGCCCAGTCTCGTTTGAAAGTCCATATATGGTTCCTTCTTAGTGTTCCATAGTGATGGCATGTCTACCGGTACTCGTTTCAAAGTTATAAGCGGTCAAAATCCTGTGACGTTGATGTTTAAGGTCACACAAGGTCAAAGGGGATTATGCTGTGAAAACCTGTATATGGCTTCCTGTCTGTCCCGCACTGCATCTATGGGTCTATGTTACTTTATTTTTAGGTATAAGCATTTTCAGTATTATTAGGGAAATGTCCATCACCAAAACTTTCTGACCTTGCTCTGATCTTGACCTTTGACCAAAACATTCCAAAACAGTGACTTAGAAAGGGTAGCGTTCCCACAAAGTTTAGTGACAATCATTGCATGGGTGTGGTCAGGATTTTGTTCCCTGGCAAACAAAACACCACTTTGCAGTAGAAGTAACTATACATGGCTGAAAGTACGATGATAAATCCCAGAAAATATTTAATGTACGCAACATTTCAATGACCAGGAAAACTTGTCTTATTAAAAACAGTCTGTACTGAATATTTAAACATAATAATGAGGATATAGCACAAGCTACATGTTTAAAATGTACAGCACACCTGACTGGCCCAGGATACATAATAGAGGTGACCCACCAGGTGAGCAGTGAGCTCGGACTGTTGCTTCGGTCATCACTGAACTTCACCGACGTCTGGCCGTACTTCACAGTGTCTTTGCTACAAGCTTAAACGATTGGAAAGAAAAAAAAAATCAGTTATTTAAAGAATGTCTTCACCGTTACTGACACACATTTTGAACTTGTGATGAAACCGTGAGCTAATTTGTAACTGATGATCCTCACCGTTTGTTGACGTCACTCTCTGTAGTCGCGCTACACCAATTAGAGAAACAGAGGGGTTTTTATGGAGGTGTGCTGTTAAACTTTGATTCATCCACTGCCAAACGTCTGTCCACCTATATGAGAAAAACAATGAGTTCTATTAAACATCGAGTGAAGAACAATAGGGAAGCAAGGAGGTGCAGTGGTTGGCACATCCGCCTCACCGCAATAGGTCCTGGGTTCGAATCCTGGCTCGGGTGTTTCTGTTTGGACTTTGCATGTTACATTTATTATTCTGAGTGGATAGTGCATAAATCAAAATGCCGGACACTCACGGTTTGACACTTGGAGCAGGCGGCGTGTCATCATCACGCTTTAAAATTGAAAAATGAACCATTGAAATCTTGACTCTCCCGAAGTGCGGTTTACTTTTCCCCATCTAGTGTGTACTAAACTCTGAAGATGCTGCTAGCTACACACTGTTTAGCCTTCACCTGGTTGAGATGCGCAGAGCTCACCTGACCTGCCTCTGTCATGGTTAAAAAAAATGGAAAAATATTATAATATTACAAGAAGGTTCTGGGTTCGATTCCCGGGCTCGGGTGTTTCTATGTGGAGTTGGCATGTTCTCCCCGTGCTTGCGTGGGTTTCCTCTGGGTACGCCGGTTTCCTCCTATAAGCGGCTTAGAAAATGAATGAATGAATGAATTATAATATTATAAAATTCTTGTTATAATTAGATTTTTTAAAATATACTTAAGATACTAAAGGGAAATTAAACCCAAACTTAATAAAAGCTTGCATAGATCGTGTTCTTCTTTACACATTAAAACGTTCTATTGTTATTACAGTCTTCTTTGTGAAGGGAAAAAAAGTAATAAACCCACACAGGGGGCGACATTGTCTTTCCTTCGGTGCATAATTCTTCTTTAAGTAATCAATATGTTATTATTTTCATAGTAATGGCTGATCCATGACTGATCCTTCACATGAATTGATTTTAACGTGGGTAATTGATATGGTTATGATGCATTTTCTGTAAGAAAATAATTTAATATTTATAGAAGGGGTTTTTGTTTTACTCTCTCGGGCTAATGTGATGTTATGTAACACCAACTACTTATTAACAGAGTGCGAGGTCCGTACAGAGGAATCTCAGCCCGAGACCCATCCGAAGGTGTTTATTATATTCCTTTTTTAATTCACTACAGGTACAGTTACTTCTTTCGTTCCAGCTGGGGTGCGCACTTCTGAACAAGGAATCCTTATCCATGCCTGCGAGAGATTTTGTAGGTTTCAGTTTATTTCCATTCCTGTGACAAACGAGCAGAAGCTGAAGCCTATCTCAGCCGACTCCGGATGAAGGCGTACTCTGGGCGAAGTGCACACCCTGAGCAGCTCGCCAGGGCCAACACAAACACACCTAACTCCCATTCACACTCACTCCCACACCTAGGGACAATCTGGAACAGACAGTTAGCCTAATGTGCATGTCTTTGGACTGTGGGAGGAAACTGGAGTACCCGGAAACCCATGCAAGCATGGGGAAAGCATGCAAACGCCACACAGAAAGGCCCAAAGTTGGGACTCGAACCAGATAACAACTTTTACGTTTCCATTTCCATTTTAGCAAGCATTCCAGCACTGTGCATGCAATGCTAACTTTTGTATCTTGCTCGCCTTGTTGTTTTTTTCTTATTCATGCAAGTACACAGGTTGAAGCATGGCCTTTACAGAAATCTACACTCTCCACATAATGTCCGCTTCTGTTAAGTGTGTAGCCAAAAATACTGTTATTATTCGCTAGAAAGTCCATTTGATTCCATAGCTAGGCGCGGGTAAAGTGTGGAAGCTTATTAAGAGTGCAGGTACAAAAAAATGACTTACGATACACAAACAAAAAGTAAATAGAAGTATACGGCACACTTCAACCTATTAGACTAAATTGCTAGACAATTTATCCTCAACCTTCATATTCGGTAGTTGCCTAGAAACAGTGGCCTCAGACTGTACATGTCAGGAGCATGAAAGTTGAAGATGACTCATATAAAAGCACCATTTAATTTAACTTTGCTGTGACTTGAAGTGTTTTTCCTGCACTGACAGCCGGAATAGAAATGTTGAAGCAGAAGGCTGTACTCAGAGTCAGACTAGTAATCACATGCTAATGGGTGGCGTGCAAATAGAGCCTGGAAATGACAAAGTGTCTGCGGTTTGGTGGTTCACCTTGAGAGTGATGTAAGATTAGGTTGTCCTGGCAAGGCTGAGATGATCGAACGTTTAACTACAGGGTGAAGCAATCTGGCGTTTGTCTCCTGGACATTATCCTGATAGTTCATCATGAGTACCACCAAAAGAAACAGCATATACATCAGGCAGTTCTGGAGAAAGTGGGGAGGAAACATGATAAAAAATATGGTCAGGCATTTAGTGTGCTGGTTTGCACTGCAAACTAATAATAATATGATTCGAGTATGTATATATCATGCTAATGCATTATATTGTATTATATTTTTTAATTAATTATACTAGAACAAAACAATAAGCATTTCAGGGTGGCGCAGTGGTTAGCACGTCCACCTCACAGCAAGAAGGTCCAGGGTTCGATTCCCGGGCTCGGGGCGTTTCTGTGTGGAGTTTGCATGTTCTCCCCGTGCTTGCATGGGTTTGCTCCGGGAGCTCTAGTTTCCTCCCACAGTCCAAAAACATGCACAGTAGACTAATTGGCTGTTCCAAATCACTCCTAGGTGTGAGAGTGAGTGTGAATGGTTGTGAGTGTTGGCCCTGCTATGCCCTGGCGAGCTGTCCAGGGTGTACCCCGCCCTCGCCCAGAGTCGGCCGAGATGGGCTCCAGCCTTCCCGCGGCCCTAATTAGGATTAAGCGGTTCAGAAAATGAATGAATAAATGAATGAATAAACATTTCATTGCTATTTTTGTGAGCCGTTTTATCTTTTATTAGGGTCATGGGGAGGCTGGAGCCTATCTCAGCAGACTCTGGGCAAATGCTGGGTACAACCTGAACAGCTCGCCAACCATCGCAGGGCCAACACACACACAACCATTCACACTCACTTACACTTAGGTGCAAATGAGAATATTCGATTAGAATTGGACTGAGAATATTCAACCCCACACCAAAACGCCCTCGCCGTGCCCAGGACCTTCTTGCTGTTTGGCTGATGTGCTAACCACTACACCAACGTGCAACCCAACAATAAACATGGATAGCGTTTCTTGTTTTTTTTTTTTTTTAATGGTCAGAGCTACAACAAGCAAAAACTAGCCAAGGAGGACTCCTGATATCATTGCTGTGCATGGAGTCCGAGCTTAGTAAAGATTTGAATTTGGGTGAATTTCCAAAGAGAAATGTAAATTCTACAAAGCTGTATGGTGGCATGGCGGTGTAGTGCTTAGCACATCTGCATCACAGCAAGAACATCCTGGGTTTGAGTCCCAGGCTCGACAAGCACGTTTTTGTATGGAGTCTGCATATTCTGCACGTTTGCGCAGGTTTCCTCCGGACGCTCCCACAGTCCAAAGATATGCACATTAGGCTAATTTGCTGTTTCAAATTACGAGTGTCAATGGTTGTGTGTGTGTTGGCCGTGCGACCGGCAAGCTGTACCACGCCTACGCCCAGAGTCAGCTGAGTCGCCCCGCAACTCTAGTAGGATTAGGTTCAGCAAATGAATAAATAAATGAATTAATTATTCATTAAATACCCCCTCTTCAGAGGGCCAGACTACAAATTGCTTAAGAGTGTATATCAAAACTAATCTGGACGAATTGATTTCTCACCTTCATGAGATTCCTGAGAATCCGTACTTTCCGAGCCTCTTCTTTAGCATGAAGCAAACCGTAGCCACAGAGAGGACGCACATTAACCTCTTGATCCTTCCCCATCCTCATCACTATGATCTCCTGCGCCAACCGATCCTCCACCTCTGGGTCTACTGGTTTCACCACAGAGGCAAGATACATGGCCCGAACGCATATCTGTAAAAACATAAAACGCAATTACAGCGAATGCTTTAGATAAATCTCCAGAGGACAAAAAATTGAGAGGACCTGCTTCAGAAATGCTCCACCACATATAATGTACATAATGTAAGGAGTCATGACTGCTAGCACTCCCACACTAACCGTGAAAGGCTCCAGCACCAGGACTGATGTGAAGAAGGCTGACATGACTGAAGTGAGCCACATGAGGAGCACCGAGTTGGAGAACGTGCTCCCATATAAACCCACCAAAGCCAGACATGTTCCCAAAAGAACGGCCACAAGGAGGTAAGCCACAGCCAATACCCAGGATGGTAGCATCAGTCCTGGCCCACTGCGAGATACACCTGGGGAATGGCCACATAATTTTTATTACACAGCTGTATGTATACATTTAAAATGCACATAAATTCAGCATACTTTCACTGATGGAACTTCTGCAGGAACCAGCATTTTAATGAGTCAAACCTAGCTTCATCATCCTGTAATTGATGAACTCGACCAGTTCATTACTGGAAACTCCAACTCTATAGTTCCAGATCTGCAACAATACTGGTTTATTTGGTGGAAACATGTTTGAATGGTTCCTGATTAAATTCCTGAGCCTATTAATACCAAAACATTTCCAGGAACAATGGTTCTGATTCCCTTTGGGTTTACATCTAAACGTTTCTGAATAGGTCCTTGAACAGGAAACATGACTTAAATTAAACTATTTCAGGAACAAGGGCGTGGTTAGCACATCTGCCTCACAAGAGGGTCTGGGTTCGATTCCCCGTCTCGGGCGTTTCTGTCTGGAGCTGGCATGTTCTCCCCGTGCATGCGTGGGTTTCCTCCGGATACTTCTGTTTCCTCCCACAGTCCAAAAACATGCACAGTAGGCTAACTGGCTGTTCCAATAAATTAATGTTGTGTGTCTTCTTATTTCTTCACACCGCTTCTGTCCCTCACCATGCGATAACTATTGGACTTGATCAATGTCTTCAAACAAGAAGAGGTTTGGCAAAAAAAATAATACCCAATTGCTCTAATATGGAGATCTTTCAAGAACATGCACATAATATTGTTGGGAACATGATGTCCTCATCTGAGGACAGTAGGGTCTCAATTCTATATTGCCTCTAGGTGTAAGAGTGAGTGTGAATGGTTGCATGAGTGTTGTCCCTGCAATGTCCAGGGTGTACCCTGCCCTTGCCCAGAGTCAGCTGAGATGGGCGCCAGCTTACCTGCGACCCTATTTTAGGATTAGGATTAAGCGGCTTATCTTAGATTAGAATTTTAGATTAGGATTAAGCCGCTTAGAAAATGATGAATGAGTGAATATTTCAGGAACAGCAGCATGGTGGCATAGTGGTTAGCATGTCCACCTCACAATAAGAAGGTCCTGGGTTTGAGTCTTAGGCTCAGCGAGAGCGTTTCTGTTTGGATTTTGCATGTTCTTCTTGTGCTTGGGTGGGTTTCCTCCAAGTACTCCAGCTTCCTCTGCCTGAACAGTTTGTTGCCCTGAAAATTTCATTATGTATTAAACAATGGATGTGTTTCCTCTAGTCTACAGTTCCTTATATTCTGGAATTGTTCCTGGAACCACAGTCTTTATTACTTGGGTGGTTACTTTAGGTTCCTTATGTGAACATGTGGCTTATGAACTTGATGGCCTTTGGTGGAGATGCAACCAAAATTTATAAGGTTGTAAGTGGCTCTTGATTTGAATCTTACCTTAAAAACTGAAATGGTTCCTCAAGAAAAAGTCTTGCTTATGCTTGTGGTAGCTCCTAAAATTGTAAGTTCCTGAAAATGTTTTTGGGTTTGGAAGAAGGTTCCAGTGGAAAAAGCCCTGCTTGAAAGAACATCTTGGGCCACAGAGTGAAATGCTCTCACCTATGAGTGTGGTGGAGATGTTGCTGAAGGAGTCTGGGGGAAGACTGGGGAGGAAGGTACTGGCCACACTGCGCACAGACATGGAGCAGTGAGATTTAGACAGAGCAGCATCAGAATCAGATCTCTCCATGCTCAGATCCATCCATTCACTCGAGGAAGTCTCCAGACTAAAGTAAACACGAGTGCAGCTTGAGCGTGGGGAAGAGCTTCACAATCTTGTCATCAGCTCAGTGTGCCACAACACCATATCAGGCTCAGGTCGTGTTTGATAATATATTCTTATTGTGAAGGTAATGCCGAGATGTATCACTTACATGTCGGAGAGAACAGTTTCGTTGGGTGAGTAACGCCCACTATCAGATGTACTTGGCCCAGAGGAATCAGCACTGGATAGGAAACGATCTGCAGAAATGGGAGGAAACTCCACTTCTGCAACGATAGTCCAAGAATTGTTGCAATTTTAATTAAAATATGCTAAATTATGAAATAAGTTACGTCAGATAAATGAAATATAATTATAAAAGAATTATTCATCCATCCATTCATTTTCTAAGCTGCTTAATCTTAATTAGGGTCACGGGGAGGCTGGTGCCCATCTCAGCCGACTCTGGGTGAAGACAGGGTACACATCAGTCACATTCACACCTAGGGACAATTTGGAACAGCCAATTAGTCTAATATGCATGCCTTTCGACTGTTGAAGGAAACCAGAGTACCCGGAGGAAACCCACGCAAGCACAGGGAGAACATGCAAACTCTACACAGAAACTATGGCACCGTGATACCTGTATTAAAGCCAAATAATTATTTCTGTATCTCATCATCATTATCTTCGGAACCGCTTAATACTAATTAGGGTCACGGGGAGACTGGCGCCCATCTCAGCCAACTCTGGGTGAGGGCAGAGTACACCCTGGACAGCTCGCCAGGCCATCGCAGGGCAGAAACACGCTGACGGGTATGCAGCCTAATCTTGACGAAAATCAGCAATGGTTCTTTTACATGCCTCCCACCACAGACAGTGAGAGACATCCCGTTGATAGTGGGGCTCGAACCCCCGACCCTGGGATCAGCAATCCAGCACCCCACCACCGGGCCTTCTGTTTCTCTATTAAAACATATAACAGCTCTGTGATCAATGGAGCACAAATGTTTTTTTGTTAATGTATAAACCACTGATAATTATAAAGACCTTTTTTGGTAGGCGTCTCTAGTATCTGAAGCTTGTAACAGTCAGTGGACAAGCTATATATTTACATATACCGAAGCGTCTTCAAGAGACAGAAGGTGGTAAGGGAGCGACTGTTAAAGTAGGAACATGATCAAATTTGTTTAATGATCATTCCATAATGTCTGTCTCATAGCAAGAAAGTCATAGATTCGAGTCCCGTGCTTGGCAAGGGCGTTTCTGTGTGGAGTTTGCATGTTCTTCCTTTTCTTTCGTGGGTTTCCTCTGGGTACTCCAGCTTCCTCCCAAAGTCCTTAGACATGCACATTAGGCTAATTGACTGATCCAAATTGCCCCTAGGTATGAGTGTGATTGGCTGTGTGTGTATGTTGGCCCAATGGTCTAGTGAGCTATGGGTCAATTCAGCTAGCCTTCCAGTGACTCTATTAGTATTAAGCAGTTTGGCCAATGGATGGATGGATGGATGGATGGACATCACGCATCACTCATTAATTCTTTGTTGAAAAACTGGAATCACTGGCAAATCAATGTCGAAGAAGAGGAATAAAACCCAGAATTATGGCACCACCAAGTGATCTAATCTTTCCATAACATACCAGAGAATAATGGCTGTTGGTTCTTCAGACATGGAGAACAGCTATCTTCAGAGGACGATAGTTCAGAATTCAGTCTTAACTGAAGAAGCGCTCTTTTTCTCTTCAAGAGCCGTGTAGGTCCCATCAACTCAGCAAGGCCGAGAATGCTGTCGCTTGATGTGCACTGATCCATTTTGCTAGAGCGAGGACTAAACATTGCATGCTTTTTATTTTTCAACCTTCGCAATGAAAGTTCTGACAGCAAGCGTGTTAAGTTTTATTGTACCTTTCACTCCTAAAGTGTGACGTGTTCCAGAATTCTGACTCCAGTTTGGAGCTCTCCAGGGACTCCTTAATAAAATGCAAAAACAGTTCAGTGTTGTATTTCAGTCAACCACCATGTTATCTTAAATTCATTCTACCACATTATTGTTGAATATCTTCATTCTGATTGGACTACTTTTCTATACCAGTAGACATGACCGTAGTTTTATCTGCAGAGCAAATCACCTATTTACTCCCTCACTCACTCATTTGCCAAAATAGTGGAGGTTGGAGCCTATCTCAGCCGACTCTGGGTGGAGGCAGGGTACACCCTGAACAGCTCGCCAGAGCGTTGCAGGGCCAACACACATAAACCATTTACACTTACACCTAGGAGCAATTTGGAACAGCCAGATAGCCTAATATGCATGTCTTTGGACTTTGGGAGGAAACCAGAGTACCCAGAGGAAACCCACACAAGCATGGGGAGAACATGCAAACTCCACACAGAAATGCCAGAGCCTGGGACTTGACCCCAGGACTTTCTTGCTGTGAGGTGGATATGGTAACCACTATGCCAACGTGCTGCCAAAATCACCGGTTTATATCAATGATAATAACAATAACAGAGGGCTGGATTATAGATTTATTATAAAGTGTTACTTATTTATTAAAGGAAACCATACCGTGTAATTATTGCTATAATGACATTTTCTGTAAGGAGACAAAGGGCAGCATGGTGGCATAGAGGGTAGCACATCTGCCTCACAGCAAGAAGGTCCTGGGTTCGATTCCAGGGCTCGGGTGTCTCTGTGTACAGTTTGCATGTTCTCCCCATGCTTGTGTGGGTTTCTTCTGTGTATTCGAGTTTCCTCCCAAAGACATGCACATTAGGCTAAATGGCTGTTCCAAATGTTGCCCCTAGGTATGAGTGTCAATGGTTGGGTGTTTGTTAGCACTGCAATGGTGGGAAGAGTGGGAAAAAACAGGCTGGTGAGGTAATTATTCTGCTATTAATAATAATAATAATAATAATAATAATAATAACAATCATCAGCAGCAGCAGCAATTTAGTAGAGGGGTGTTTAACTCATTTTCACTGAGGGCCACATCACTAAATTTAAAGGTGATCAAGGGCCGAGTATTCACTGAACATCTATTCTAAAGGGGCAACCATGAAACCTGCATGGCAAAATGATGACTGCATTTTCTGACAACACCTAATAGCAACAAGCTAACATACAATCTTTCTTACATCATGAATGACTAGCTGTTTACCTGAAATAGGTTGCTGCCACCTAGTGGAAGGATGATGAATTAGGTTTCATGGTAATGGTTCATGCAAGGAATATACGATAATCATATTCTTAGAAAGCACATAAAATGAGTTGGCAGGTCGGATTTGGGCCGCCGGCCTTGAGTTTAACCCCTGTGCTACATCATAAGAGGATTTTAAAAACTATTTAAATTGTTATTGGAAAATTGTTAGCTGTAGTGTGTCACCACTGCATCAGGCTGCATGACATCACCCAACTGTTAATTATTTTCCCATAACCCCCACATGTGTTTTACTCTTTAGGGAGCAGTCACACCTCGCCAGATTGCATAAGGACCAACAAATAGAAACTTTGCAAAAGAAAATGATTCGGTGGTGAAAGTCGTATCCGTTACTGCTGTAGGTTTTCATGATACCCCTGAGGTTGTACATTGCTGTCTATTCCGGATCCTGTGAAGACCTGTTATATGTACAGTAGTTAAACTGTACTTATCCTAAAGTCATCAGTTTTGTCCTGTGGACCCCCGTTACCCATCCGTTATTCATCAGTTCCCATGAGTACCTTGTCAGTAATCATCCACTGAACATGTGGTCTATGTCATTGCATGTCAGGTAGTAGTCCGGCTGTGAGCCAGGTCCACCAGACATCAACGGACGCGAACTGACAAATACAGGACAAGGAATGCAAGAGTTCCAACCAAAACGCATGCCAAGTGAACAACAACCGCACAACATTTGCCCAGTGGAGTCAGTTTGAAGTTTAGTGCATGCACACCAGGTTGAATTGACCTCACCTGACAAGGAGCTCATTCGCAGAATGAGAAACGGACAAGAAACGCATGCGATCCGGCAAGGTGTGACTTCTGCTTTACATGTTCAACCATCTAAACATAACAAAACTCACAAAGGAAGATCCTTCATGTGTGGTGGACTCGTGTCCGGGAGGCATGGACAAAAAGGAAGAGCAGGATATATCTGGGTGGCTGAGGTACACATCCATCTCTACCATATCAGACATGGGGGAAGGAGGCAGAGAGAGCTCAACGGCAACCTAGAACAATCATAACCCAATAATAACATGGCAGATACGTGTTATAATAAAGAAAACAAAGAGAACATGATATGGTGTAAAGCTGAGGTCAGGTTCATGCCTTGCTCTTGGTCTTTCTGAACAGGAAGGTGAGAAGGGACTGGAGGGGAAACACCAAAACAGCGATGGTCATCCCAACCAGTATGGTCTCTGGAGACATCGGCATCAGGTCAGCGACTGGACCTCTACAGTGAGGAAAATCCATTCATTAATCCATTCATTTCTGAACCGCATAATCCTAATTAGGGTCGCGGGGAGGCTGGCACCCATCTCAGCCATCTCTGGGTGAGGGCAGTGTATATCCATACAGCTCGCCAGGCCATCGCAGGGCAGAAACACGCTGATGGCAACCCAATGGCCTCCTCTTTACGAATGTCAGCAATAATTGTGGGGAAAATCGAGGAAGTTATTTTCTCCTGGAACTGAAGAACTGTAATCATGTTCAGGATAGATTTGATGATGGTGTAAAGTTAATCAAATGTACATTCTTAATAATTTGGATTCCTTGCTAGGCCAGGTGGTGGTGCGGTGGGGTAATGGTTAGCATGTCCGCTTCTCAGCAAGAAAGTCCTTGGTTTGAGTCCCGGTCTCGTTGAGGGTGTTTCTGTGTGGAGTTCGTATGTTCTTCCCGTGCTTGTGTGGGTTTCGTCCGGGTACTCCAGAAAGACATGCACTTTAGGCTAATTGCCTCTAGGTGCGGATGTGAGTGTGAATGATTGTGTGTGTGCTGCAATGGTCCGGTGAGCTGTTCAGGGAGTACCCTGAGGAAACCCATGCAAGCACGGGGAGAACATACATACAAACTCTACACAGAAACACATGAGCCCGGGACTCGAACCCAGGACCTTCTTGCTGTTAGGTAGATGTGCTAACCACTACACCCCCACTATTTTGATTTTGATTTGTTATATTAATCCAGCAAGGGAAATTTAGCTCTGCAGTTTAACCCATCCAAAGTGAACACACACACACACACACACACACACACACACACACACACACACACACACACACACACACACGTATGAATAGTGATCACACACACATACACTTGGAGAAGTAGGCAGCCACATTGCGGTACCCGGAGAGCAGTTTGGGGTTGTGTGCCTTGCTCAGGGGCACTTCAGCCATGAAGGTGAAGGAATGGCCTAAATCTGCTTCTCTATCCATTAGGCCACAGCTGCCCCTATAATAATATAATATTATAATATACAAATATAGTATAGTTACAGTGTACGGTGGTGTAGTGGTTAGCACATCTGCCTCACAGCAAGAAGGCCTGGGTTCGATTCCTGGGCTCACTGTTTCTGTGTGTAGTTTTGTGCATGTTCTCCCTGTGCTTGCATGGGTTTTCCTCTGGGTACACTGGTTTCCTCTCACAGTCCAAAAAAACATGTACAGTAGGCTGATTGGCTGTTCCAAATCACCCCTAGGTGTGAGAGTGAGTGTGAATGGTTGTATGTGTATTAGCTCTGCGATGGCCTGGCGAGCTGTTCAGGATGTTCCCTGCCCTCACCCCGAGTTGACTGAGATGGGTGCCAGCCTCCCCGCAACCCTAATTATGATTAAGCGGCTTAGAGAATGAATGAATAGATGGATGGATAAATATTTTGAATGAATAATACAATTATTATAAAATCGGCACCTTAATCTCAATAATTCTCCATATCATACTTCACCTTCTTCAATAACAGCTTTTCTTCTGCTTCGAGAGATAAACCCTATACGTTCTTTAAGCAATGAGTCCCCTTTCTTTACTATATTGACCCAGAGAAGCCACAAGATCAAGAATTTGGATTGTGTATGGTATTTGAATACCAAATTTAGGTATTAGTTTAAGTATTATAACGTCCTTTTCCTCTTCTCCATCTACAAAATTGTTTTCAAAAACAAAACCCAATGTACAGGTGTATATTCTACTGTAATGTGCTTTCCCTGCTTAAGAATGTAATCCTTTATATATATATACATATATGTATATCGAAAGAACGAGATTGCGAATACAAGCGGCTGAAAAGAGCTTCCCTTAGAGATAGGGTGAGAAGTTCTGTCATCCGGGAGGAACTCGGAGTAGAACCGCTGCTCCTTCGCGTTGAGA
>JBCNYH010000021.1:45466960-45479094 GCA_039654325.1 Tandanus tandanus | reverse complement strand
AACACGCTGGAGGGACTACATCTCTCGGCTGGTCTGGGAATGCCTTGGCGTCCCCCCGGAAGAGCTGGAGGAAGTGGATGGGGAGAGGGACGTCTGGACCTCACTGCTTAGGCTGCTGTCCCCGCGACCCGACCCCGGAAGAAGCGGAAGAAGATGAATGAATGAATGAATGAATGACATGCAGATTGGTATTGAATCTGTTACCCGCTGCTTGTCGTTGCCACTGATCCGTACCACACTGCCCCTGCTGCTAGGTAAAGGTGCAGAGTCAGAGCGCCGCAGGTTACTCTCTGAGTTCGGCTAAAAGGGCTGTGAGCTGGACGCTCCCATAGAGACAGCCAGAGGTGATAATCCAGCAATCCGAACAGCAGCTGAGCGTGCAAAATCTTCCTGAACTGCCGCAGCTCTGGGGGGCCTATGAAAAATCAATCAATCAATCAATCCACACACTTACTTTTAGTTTATTTTTTTATTATTTTGTGGGTTAGGTGCCTTGCTCAAGGCCACTTCAGCCATGAATGTGGAGGAAGGGAATTGAACCAGCAACCCTTCAGTCCCAAAGCTGCTTCTCTAACCATTAGGCCACAGCTGCCCCCATTGAATGTGGTTCATACTGTAATGTAGTATTAAATCTGATTGTCAGGAACTCCTGGGTTACTGATTAGTTCATCTTTGTACCAGATCAATTTCAGAAAAAAAAAGCTCAATCGAGCAAATAGCTCAATGGAGAAGGCATACCGAGGTTATTGTTTCCTTCACTGCTTGGCGAGGAAGGTTAGGCATTAACCAGCGTCTGTGAGTTAGTTTGTCTGTTAGCAGGATTACACAGAAACTACTGAATCTATTTTTACCAAACTTGGTGGAAGGTTTGGTATGGGCCTGACAAGAACTCATAACATTTTGAAACAGATCCGGATCCAGGAATTTATTACAGGCTTTAAAAAACAAACAAACAAACAAAACATTTATTAAAAGGATATTTTTCTGTAAGCAGGACTACACAAAAAACTACTGATCTAATTTATCTAAGGGGGTGGGGCCTGGGCTTGGAAAGAACCCAATATATTTTGGAAGTGATCCATGCATGGGATCATGCTGAAAAAAAATCTCAATATTTTCCATGGGGCAAAATGTTGATCCAAAGCCCACTAGGGGGAGACATTTCATTATATCTATGCCAAGCTATAATAATCCATTTGTGTCTATGAGAGCCCCTATAGTTAATATTTACATTTACAGCATTTAGCAGACGGTCTTATCCAGAGCAATTTACAGAAGTGCTTTAAAGTCACTATCAGTGAATACATTTTTATACTGGTACACTAGGACATAGACTAAATATACCATCAGTCAAAACTCAGTGGGTAGGCGTTGTGTAGGGGTTTTATATTATTATATTATTAATATAATATTATTAGTGTTTTTTTGTAAAACACACTGTTTTTTAAATTGTTTGAGGAGTAAAAGAGTGCATGTTGCTGCATCAATGCCGAGCACTGTAGGCTATGTGTGTCACCTTCACCACCCCATGCTTAAAATTCACATGGTACAGTCCATCAACATGAGCCTCTAGGCTCGGGTGTAAAAACCCACAGACTTACCTTACAGTCCATCAACACAAGGTGTGGATTGAGTGTGAGCCACAAATCGGCTTACAGACAAGTACACTAATAAATTCATAAAATCTTCTGAAAGTGTTTTGAAAAAAATAATAGGCTTCTGGACAAACCCCAAAGGAGTAAGAATGGCAAGTTTGATGAGGACTGGCAAAGCCATTCTTGAGATATTGCCTGGAACTTGTCAGATGTGGAAGAAAATTGAAAGAAGGAGAGATGCAGAAAGATACGGTGCCTCCTAGCCCATCTCCTGGGATGCATAATAATAAGGATATTCATAGTACAGCACATCAGCTTGTCTGTTTCAGAAAAATATTTTGTTGGGTCTTACACGTAGCCAGAACTACTTTCTGAACCAATCCTGAGTTCTTTTCATTCTCCACAGACAGCCAATCCTCCACCAGGAAGAAGAACATGTTATCCGCCTGCATGTCCCACACTGTCACATGATGAAGATACCAGGAGGGGTCGAGACCTGAGCAGAGAACAAAATACAAAACATAGGGTTTTTTTTTTTAAACTTCTTGATCAATTGCCTTAAAATAAAAGTCATTTCTATTATATTTCCCACCTGTATTGTCATGCCAGATGCATATTTTCCAGATTTCTCCCAAGTTGATGTCAGTTTCTATCTGAAAGTCGTCGAGACCGTTCCTCTGAAAGGCTCCTTCTCTTTGCAGGTGCCGTGATCCACTTTTGTTTAGACCATACAGACTAATGCCTACATGAGCAGAAGTTCCTGATGGAGACATTGAACAGTGACACGTGGGATATTAAAGAGGCCCATTCACCAAACACAGGCTATCTATTGTAAATAAAATGGAATCAGCCATGACGTCTTTCTGAAACCATTTGCTTACTCCTGTACACCAGTGTCACTGACACATATGATATTAGTTTACTTTTATTCATTCATTCGCTGAACAATTTTATCCTATATTAGGGTAAGAGGGAGGCTGGAGCCAATCTCAACCAACTCTCGTTAACGGGAGTACACCCTGAACAGCTCGCCAGTCCATCACGCGGCAACACTACACAACCATCCACACTCACACTCACACCTAGAGGCGATTTGGAACAGCCAATTAGCCTAAAGTGCATGTCTTTGGACTGTGGGAGAAAACCGATGAGCCCCGAGAGAACACACTCAAGAGACACCCTCAACAAGCCCAGGACTCAAACCCAGGACCTTCTTGCTGTGAGGCAGACAGGCACTAGACCACGCCATCTTTTTAATTTCTTTCGAAATCGTACACCGGGTGGCACGATGGCGTAGTGGTTAGCACGTCAACCTCACAACAAGAAGGTTCTGGGTTCGATTCCTGGGCTCGGGACGTTTCTGTGTGGAGTTCACATGTTCTCCCCCGTGCTTGTGTGGGTTTCCTCCGGGTACTCGGGTTTCCTCCCACAGTCCATAAAGATGCCCAGTAGGCTAACTAGCTGCTCTAAATCACCCCTAGGTGTGAGAGTGTGTGCGAATGGTTGTGTGTGTGTTGGCCCTGCAATGGTCTGGCGAGCTGTCCAGGGTGTACCCCGCCTTCACCCAGAGTCAGCTGAGATGGGCGCCAGCCTCTCTGCGATTAATCCGCCTAATTAGGATTAAGCGGCTTTCGATATTTGATTTTGAGAAAAAAAAAATGGTCAGTCGAGCAAATAACTCAATGGAGAAGGCACCCCGAGTTTATTATTACCCCCACTGCTTGGCGAGGAAGGTTAGGTATTCACCGGCATCTGTGAGCTAGTTTACATATTCTCCCCGTGCTTGTGTGGGTTTCCCTCTGGGTACTCTGGTTTCCTCCCACAGCCCAAAAACATGCACACTAGGCTAACTGGCTGCTCCAAATCACCCCAATGTGTGAGAGTGAGTGAACGTGTATTGTTTTGATCTTAAGATTTTCACTTTCCATGCATCAGTGTTGCACTGCCAGGATATAATGTAAGCACAAGGTCATTCATGTGGTCACACGTTCTCACTGTTACTGTTATTGTAAGCCGACACAGAACCAAAACAAGATGTGAAACTGGTGAAGAGATACTAAGCTCATGAGCTGGGGTGGTTACACCATAATACCTTTATATTCACCCAAAATGAACTGATAATGGAAGTTAAACCATATAGGCTATTTACTGGTGAATGGGCACAATTAAAGAAAATGGGGGACTGTTTACAGCTGCTATAATGTAAGTCAGAACAGGAAGTCAGTTGTTTTAAAGATGTTTCACAACAATTAACAAAAACAGGCACATTGCTGTGGTATGAACAATAAACCACTTCATGCTATTTTAGGAAATCAGTTAACTTGGTGAAATTATAAACACATTTACTCTTCACTTACCGGCCCCTCTGTACCATCCAGTTTTAACCAGTACCCTATAGCGGTAGCGTCCTGACTGGCCACACAGCGGGACACAGCTCAAGCGTAGGCTCTCCAGATGGTCTAGTTTGTGGGCGATGAGACCAACCAGCAGATGAATCAAGAGAAGAACTCCGCACACGATCCCTACCAGCATGTTTCTGCTCGGCCCCTCTGACTGAAACAGGAAGATCTGTCAGGAACTCTTTCTATATATAAAGCCCCCCCTTTAACCTTCAAGTCTGAAGTACGCACATACTATTCATACAGAAAATATTATATTTAAGAGGTCGACGCACTGGTGCGAGAAGTACGATGGCATCTGGGTGAATGAACAGACTGGCTCCAAAAAGTGTAAGATGCTCAGTGAGGCAGTGAGCAGTACCAGGAGTGCTAGTACTGAGCACGCTCAGACCAGCCGTGCTCCAACGTCTCTGTTCCATGCTGAAGAACTGGCAGAGCGAGCTGAACACACACACAGAGATGCACAGCTCTACACCCCCGCTGTTCTTTAGGGTCACGAACAGTTCCTTGGCAGAGCCGTTCAAGCTGGATAGAGAAATGATTTGACGTTAGACGAGTTCATGTGAAACAGTGTGTATTTAGTGCATGGAAAGAACTTACAGTGGTGTGAGGAAGACGGTTTCTTCTACTGACCGACTTGCGCTTGAGAAGACCAGGGGGAGCTCTTTAACTTGAGTGTGCTGGGACAGTTGAAAGTTTTGTTCATCACTTACTATGATGCTAACTTTTCCAGAGTTCAACTTACCACTTCCTGCTAACACACACACACACACACACACACACACACACACACACACACACACACTCTGTCAGAATGGGTCAGAAGGTCCCGGGTTCGATTCCCAGGCTAGGTGCGTTTCTGTGTGGAGTTTGCATGTACTCCCCATGCTTGTGTGGGTTTCCTCTGGGTATTCCGGTTTCCTCCCACCATCCAAAAACATGAACAGTAGGCTAAATGGCGGTTCCAAATAACCCCTAGCTGTGAGTGTGAGTGTGAATGGCTGTATGTGTGTTAACCCCACAATGGCCTAGCGAGCTGTTAAGGGTGTACCATGCCTTCGCCCAGAGTCGGCTGAGATGGGCGCCAGCCTCCCCGCGACCCTAATTAGGATTAAGTGGCTTAGGAAATGAATGAATGAATGAATGAAATGATTAATTTAACTAGAATAACCACCTTATATGCTTCTATGTGGTAAGGCCACAGTGACCTTGACCTTTGACCTACAAAATCTAATCCATTTATTCTTAAGTCAGAGTGGAAATTCAAAGAAAATCCCTCAAAGCTTTCTTGAGATATCATGCTCATAAGACTCGCCCAGATGGACAGATGTACGTATTTCTCCTAGAGTTGCAGAGCCGACTCTGGGCGAGGGTGGGGTACACACTGAACAGCTTGCCAGTCTATAACAGAGCAACACACACAACCATTCACACCCACATCCACACGTATGGGCAGTTTGGAACAGCCAGTTAGCCTAATGTGCATGTCTTTGGACTTGTGGGAGGAAACCGGAGTACCCAGAGGACACCCATGCAAGCACGGGGAGAGCATGCAAACTCCACACAGAAACAGCCTTCCAAGCCTGAGACTCAAACCCAGGTCCTTCCTGCTCTGAGGCGGATGTACTAACCACTACACCACCGTGCCTCTCCAAACCCGAAAACATAAAATATAAAACTGTTGATTATCCGTTAACTTCAATAACTTTTTTAACTTTTTTTTGTTTATTTCGTAAACAGAACAATGTTACCTCGAATCAAGCTGAAGTTAAAGGAAATAAAGAGCCCGGCATTCGGCTCCGTCTCCACAGCTCTGACTGTGAAGTTCACACTTCCTTCAGACGGCAAAGTGACATTAAGCCTTCCTGAGAGCTCCATCTTCCTGTTTGGTAGCATCACACGTATACCACTTCCTGCTGTCAGGTTCGCAACAGGGATGGGCAGACCCTGAGGTGTGGCGAACTCCATTGCGGCAAGCGTAGTGGAAATTGGTGGATCAGCAGCGGAGATGAATGGGATCTCCTCACTCTCCATAACCAGCAGAATCTGAACCACTTCCTGTCTTTCAGTCCACAGGTGCGAGCTTAGATTTGGTGGGATGTGAAACCGGCAGGTGTTGGGCAGGTCAGTACACATGAGATCTGAAGTCGGGTCACCACGTTTACCTACTGCGTTGATTTGGGGAGCTTTGAGGGAGAGAACTCCCTCGCCAGGCATCCGAGACCACATTAAGCTCCGCATCAGCTGTCCGACCTGAGAAAATGCTGATATTGCAGTGTCTTGATGTTGAGTGTGTTGCGAGAGTAAACTTGAAGCGTTTCCTGGATTGTGAACAGACATAGAGCTGCCTAATGAAAACAAAACACAGAATAAAGTCATGTTTTGACTTAATTATAGTTCAATTATAATTTATTTATTTTTAACCCATTTACTGTATATGGCACACTTTTCACACACGTTCATTCAAAAACGCTTCCCATAAAAAAAAAAAAATTAAATAAATAAAAAATACTAATATAAATTAAACTCAGGGCGGCACGGTGGCAGAGTGGGTAGAACGTCCTCACAGCTAGAAAGTCCTGGGTTTGATTCCTGGGCTCGGGCCTTTCTGTGTGAAGGTTGCATGTAATCCCTGTGCATGCATGGGTTTCCTCCAGGTACTTCGGTTTCCTCCCACAGTCTAAAAACATGCACGTTAGGCTGATTGGCTGTTCCAAATCACCCCTAGGTGTGAGTGTGAGTGTGAGTGTGAATGGTTGTGTGAGTGTTGGCCCTGCAATGGCCTGGCAAGCTGTCCAAGGTGTGTCCCGCCCTCGCCCAGAGTCTACTAAGATGGGCGCCAGCCTCCCTGTGACCCTAATTAGGATTAAGCGACTTAGAAAATGAATGAATTAATAAATTAATACTATATCGGCACATGACTAGAATTATTTTATGGGGGGTACGGTGGCGTAGCGGTCAGCACGTACGCCTCACAGGAAGGTCCTTTGGTTTGAGTCCCGGGCTCATTGAGGGCGTTTCTGTTTGGAGTTTGTATGTTCTCCCTGTGATTGCGTGGGTTTTCTCCTACAGTCCAAAGACATGCACATTAGGCTAACTGGCTGTTCCAAATCACCCCTAGGTGTGGATGTGAGTGTGAGTGGTTGTGTGTGTTTTGGCCCTGTGATGGACTGACAAGCTGTTCAGGGTGTACCCCTCCTTCACCTAGAGTTGGCTGAGATAAGCCAACCCGCCTCCCCGCAACCCTAGTAGTATTCTTTTTTTTTTTTTTTTTTTTAAATAAAAGTCTTAATACAGTAGATGTTCATGGATAAAGAATTTTCATACTTAAAACACTCAGGATGTTCCTCCCGGTGTCTACAGGAGTGACCTCTCCTTGTCTAGTTTGCTGTCTGATCACGTTGATCATCTTCCCCATGGCCTCCACGACTCGAGAGTTACAGTCTCCACACTGAACCTCAGAAGTAATGGCCTGTAACACAGTGAATATTTTTTTACAGCTCATGGCGTAATCAGTATTTGATTTTTCCCATCCACATTTATTCTTTTCTTTATTATCTTTAAACACACTCTACCATGTAGCACGATTATTAAATAAATCATATTCAGTGAGAGCCTGTAGGCCTTGCCAGTGCAACAATCATTTTCTGACGTCTGTCTTTCCTGTAATCCCGAATAAAACGTGACATACAGTGGAATGAGCCAAAGCTGAGCTGATCTGTGCTGCATCCTGGAGCGAGGACACTGAGAGAGAGGCCAAGGCCTGGGTCACGTTGCCTCTCATCTGGATTTTTTCAATAAACTCCTCCATGCTAGTGGCCTTTAACTGTGAAAATACAGACAGATAACATATTTAATGACAGAGAAATTATGAAAACATTCTTGCAGTCTATTTATTTATTTATTTATTTTGCTAGCATGCTGAGCAAACTGCCCTAGAAATGGTGTGTCCTTCCACTCAGTCATTTACTCATCTTCGAAGCAAAGTGGACCTAAAGCATGGTTTCGGTAACGCGATATACTGCACAATAAAATAAGCACGGGCAGCACTGTGGCATCGTTAGCACATCTGACTCACAGTAAGAACTCGAGTCCTTGGATTCGGTTCGTATTTCTGTGTGGAGTTTGCATGTTTTCCCCGTGCTTACGTGGGTTTTCTCTGGGTACTCTGGTTTCCTCCCACAGTCCAAAGACATGCACATTAAGCTAACTGACTGTTCCAAATTGGTGTTCGTGTGAATGGTTGTATATGTGTTGGCCCTGGGATTGCCTTGGCGAGCTGTTTAGTGTGTACATTTCTTTTGCCCAGAGTTGGCTGATAGTGACTTCAGCCTCCCTGCGACCGTAGTTGGATTAAGCAGTTCGACAAATGAATGAACAAAACAAGCTTTGGTATATTATACATTCTCATCCTGACACGGAGATCCTGGTCTGACCATTGTCATGCTAACCAGTTGGTCTGTTAGCTCTCTCATGTGAGTTTCGCCGTGACCACTCCAGGCTCGTGCAGAACTGGAGCTTCCGGGTCATATCAACTCCTGTATTTCCGTCGGCTCCACTGACTATATCTGCAAGTCTGCCTGCCTTGGATTTAGTTTGTTTTGTATGTTTCAGCACAAGGCTGAGGAGAGGTTCAGAGCCCTTTGTTTTCAGTTTTCCCAGTGTTTGTATTTTCTTGTTTATAATAAACTCGGCTCTCATAGACTCCTGCATCTGCGTCGTCTCCTACATCCGGTAAAATTACAATACTCTGTGTTACATGCTAAAGCTCTGTTTAAAATATACTGGTCTATTATGCACCCTAAATACTTTTATTGGTATGAAAAAAAAAAAATGAAATAAAAAAAGACGTTTGTAAAGAGTAGGCTGCATTGCCGTCAGCGTGTTTCTGCCCTGTCATGGCCTGGAGAGCTGTCCAGGGTGTACTCTGCCCTTGCCCAGAGTCGGCTGAGATGGGCGCCAGCCTCCCCGCGACCCTAATTATTATTAAGCGGTTCAGAAAATGAACAAATGAATAAATATTGTAACACAGCCGTAGGATGTCATAGGGCATCACATAACAGACCTAGGAAATGGACCAGACATCAACAATTACCTACAAGATGAAAGAATTGAAACCATATGTTCAAAGTTCCATGTCTATACTGGCATTTTCCATCACACGATAGCCGGACAGTGGTGGCCCAGTGTTTAAGGCTCTGGGTTGCTGATGAGAACCTTTTTGCAAAGAACATCTTTGCACATTAAAATGCGGTATTGTAATTACAAGCCTCTTCATGAAAAAAAAACCCAAAACAAACAAACAAACAAACAAAAAAAACCCCCGAGGAATTAATCTGCACACGCGGGGGCAACATTGTACAGTGAAAAGTTATCTGTGATTTCATGTATCCAACAGTAAATTCAGAGGTAATTTACATATGAATGAACCATGGTATATACCATTCAGATTTTAGCAGATTACAACTTGAAAATGTAAGTAAAAACCACCTGACAATGAAAATATACATATGTCCATGTGTAACCCTGTAACAGAGGTGACTTTGTCGACTACTAGTCAAAATCCTTTTTCCATTGCAGCTTAGAAATCATAGAATCCTGTTTTTAGAAGATAGATCTTTTTATAGGTGGGACTATTTTCGAAGGTTTGGGGCATCCGGGTGCCTTTTTGGCACTTTTTGAATTTAGGATATGTCTGCAAGGGAGGAAAGCGACAGATAGTTTTAGTAAAATTTTTTGGAAGTGTGGTATTACATCAGATCCAGCAGGGGGTACTGGGTACCTCCTGTTATTTTCTTCAGCTTGGCAGAGGTTTGCACTCTCCGAGGCTTACATTTGGTAAAGATTTATGCTTGTCCGGCCATACCCACAGTTCTTACAGTGACATTAAAGCCCAGGTTCAAACCATTGGAACCCACCTGATTGAGCTGACTGGTCAGAGCTAAAGCATACGGGATAAGATCCTGTGGGTTTCCTTGTTTCACTAAAGCCCACAGTTCCTCCTGACTCTTTTTCTTCAACCATTCAGTCATGCCTTGGTTACTCACTGGCACTGTGACAACCAGATTTCTGCAAGATTTCTTCATCCGTAAGTTATTCAAATATACAGCGCATAAACAGAAACAGTGCAATCATTTATGATATAATAATATCAACATCTTCTCACACACCGCTTGATAGCAGTTACTTTGGAACCCATGTTGTCCTCAATAACAACCATTACAGTAATAATGGAAGCATTGTGGCCTGGTCTTGTACTTCCCAGGGGTACCAGTGTGCCATATGTGTTTTGAGTGCCACGGTATAGGGTTATCAAGGGACACTGTGCTCCTGGGTTCTCACATTGTGCTATCTGAAGAGAGTATATCATCTGAGCAGAGCTACTATCTTCAGTCATCCAACCTGTAGATACAGAAAAGGAAAAATTGTGAAGTGAATGGTAGTACACTGCCCAAGTTGTGTACTCAAATATTTTCCTGTACTGCCATTATCCTTGATTTCAGCATGCAATCACCATGGCACTGTTTCAACAAACTTAAGCACACATTTATTCATTATTATTTATAACAACATTTATTTCAATCCAGTGTCGGGTTCATTTCTCACCGGTGTCTTGAACTGATGATGGGAAAACTGAACCACTCCATAAAGTCTTCTCCAGCACATCCCAAAGACTTTCAGTAGAGTTAAGGTCAGGACCAATTCATATGTGAAAATGATTCCTCATGCTCCCTGAACCACTCTTTCACAATTTGAGAACTAATTTTATATTCAGTACATTCAGGTTGTCAGCAGACTTCATTTTATTGCCATATAGTGTTGCTTAGCCTCGACCTGACCAACTAAAGCAACAATGCCATGGAGATTATGTGCTGTGATCAATGGTCTGGTAGACTGTCTAGGATGTACCCTGCCCTCGCCCAGAGTCGGCTGAGACAGGCGCCAGCGCCGACCCTAATTAGGATTAAACGGTTCAGAAAATGAATGAAGGAATAAAAGAATGAATGATTTGAGGGGTACACTGAACACAGTACATGTACAGTTCTCCATCAGGTGTGTTAGTGCCAATCTTTTAAGCCAAGATTGCACAGGAAATCACTCTTAAGTCACTCTGACCACTCTTAAGAAATCACTCTGACCACTCTTAAGGTCAGAATATCACATAAATATAAGCCATCTCTGAATGAAGTTCTTCTTGCTTAAGCGGCTCACACTAATATAGATAGTACATGAATAAATATTCATTCATTCATTCATTCATTTTCTGAAGCGCTTACTCCTAATTAGGGTCATGGGGAGGCTGGCGCCCATCTCAGCCGACTCTGGGCAAGGGTAGAGTGCACCCTGGGCAGCTCACCAGGCCATCGCAGGGATGAACAGATATGTTTAGGTGAATTTCCCCCCAAAATTCTATAAATTCCATAAATGAATTAGTTTTGACAGAATATAAGATTCTCCAGTACCTGAGCAGTTGAATGAAACAACATTTTGCAGAAATTTAACAGAATCTTCTGGGCACAGTGTGCAGTTGCCCCCTTTGGGTGGGTTACTGGGGGTTAAAACAATGCTCCCAGAGCCCCACAGTCCAGTCCCTGGCTGAGACACATTAAGACTGAATGTGTACTTAATTCCAGGTTTTAGAATATTAGGTCTGATGACGAGATCTGCAGAACTGTGTCCTGTTGAAGTTGTGACTTCATTTAGAGGTAAAACTTCACTTTTTATGCCTTCCGCAGTCCAATTATACTGGGGATAGAGAATAAAAAAAAAATGTAATTAGTCCTTCATTAATCCACATTGTATTTTGTAATTATTGCATGCAAAATACAATTCAGACTCATTAAAAGTCTGTAGGAATGTTTGTTAGCACTCATGCAAGTAATTATGCTAAAGCCCCTTTCACATACGTCGCACAACAGGTCCCCAACAGAAAATCAGGCAAATTCCTACAACAGTTGTGGGTGTTTCATCTGAAACTCATTTACATTTATAGCAAGTGGCAGACACCCTTTTCCAGAGTGACTTGCATTTTTATCTACTTTGTACAATTATACATACAAAATACAAAAACACTATAGATATAAAGAACGACCCTTCAAACCAAACTATCACAAGACATTAAACTGCTACATTTGTACAT
>JBCNYH010000021.1:45452710-45466192 GCA_039654325.1 Tandanus tandanus | reverse complement strand
CACACACACACACACACACACACACACACACACACACACACACACACACACACACACACACACACACAACCATTCTCCACTCCACACAGAAATGCCCTGGCTGAGCCCAGGACTCGAACCCAGGACCTGCTTGCTGTGAAGCAAACATGCTAACCACCATACCATTATCCCACCCACCGTATTTCGATCATCCAGTAAAAACATTTTTTTCTTATTGTGCAAACATGCCATGCATGTGTTTATAATACCTGAACAGTGCTATTGCACAGAGGACAACGTCCAGCAAGGACAAGAGGATGACTGTAAGCAAAAGAAGAAGAAATCACCAGTCTGCAAGATACACAGTTTACAGTCACAGGTAGCACTTCTCTTTCTTGTACTTGAACCTGAATAAGCAAAACAGAAGTAAAAATTTTGGCACATTAAAGCATTATAGCACTTAAATTATTATTATTATTTTTTAAATCATTAATGAATAATAGATGGTTCTCACATGCTGGACAGTAGAGACAGGAGGTCTATCAGGTTTCTGAACTGTTAGTGTGAAGTGGTACCCTCGCTCTGGTTCTAGGACATGCCTGGGCAGTATGAGCTTACTGCTGTTGTACTGAATGGGGTAATTATTGAGGAAGGATGCTGGGTACTGAGATCTTGTGGTGTTCTGCTCCTACAAACAAACATGTCATAGTGTTAGACTAGGATACACTCCAGGACATACATTATAATAAAGCTTGTTAATGCTGTGACGGTTTGGCTACATGCGTTGGTTTATACATGAAACTGGATAAGACTGTGCCATGTCTTTCTCAGTTAGTAATGTTACACCATGGAAAAGAAATGGATGCACACAGTAAGGATAATGAAGGCAGTCATTTGGTACACAGCCCCTTCTAGAAATATTCAATTTAATACAAATCTATCAAAACTGAGATCACATGACACTTTAATTGCACACATGCAAACTCCCTTCATTTTATCATGTGACTTCTGATATCAACTGGCTGCACAAAAAAAAAACTTGATTGAAGGAATGAATACTTACACAAATACAACCGATAAAGAGCAATTTAGCAAAGAGCTCAAGTCATGTCCACTCACCTGCAGCAAAGTCCACTGAGGCCATACACCTATCATGGAATGTTCACTCCTATCATGAACTCTTCACCCCTCCCATAGACTGCACACCACTATCATAAACTGCTCATCCATCCCATGGACTGTTCACCCCACCATGAACTGTTTACCCCTGCCATGGACTGTTCACACCTATTATGAACTGTTCATCAATCCCATGAACTGCTCACCCCTATCATAAACTGTTTACCCCTGCCATGGACTGTTCAACCCTATCACTGACTGTATACCCCTGCAATGGACTGTTCTTCCCTGTCTTGAACTGTTCACCCCATCATGAACTGTTCAACCCTATCATAAACTGCTCACCCTATCATGGACTGTTCACCTCATCATGGATTGTTCACCCCTCCCATGTACTGTTCACTACCATCATGGACTGTTCACCCCCAGCATGGACTGTTCACCACTGTTGTTGTCTGGCAAAACCTCCACTGCTAGACTCTACAACACACCTCACATGCAGTATAATGCACACACGCACGCACGCACATTTGTGCATTTCTATCATTGTGAGGACCTTCTGTTGATATAATTATTAATGCAGGTAATTAATGCTAAACCAACACCTGTCCTTAACACTAACAAGCAAAATCAAATCCTCTGGCTCGGATTTTCCCCAAACTTGGTGGGGACACTACACTACTTGAGTCCCAGAGATGATTTGATTTTGGGATGTCAAGGTCAAAGGGGAAGGTCAAAGCAAGGTCACAAGCTTAGCAGATTGAGTGCCGATAACTATGAAATGAGTGTGAGAGACACTTATCACTATGGAACACTAATAGGAAGCCATATAGGGACTTTCACACAGTTACCTTTCACCTTGAATGACCTTAAAAGGTTAAACCTCAGCTATCTTGTAAATACCTTCAAACGAGAGAGTTTTTTCACTAATTTTGTCATGTCCATGTACTATAGAACATATTGTAAGACGAGCACATGGGTAATTCAAACCAGTACCATATAGAGGCTATTAGTTTCGTTATTCATGCTGCGTGGCGGAGCTACCTTGCACTTTACGAGTGCTTCTAGTTTATTTATGTATTTATTTTAAAGAAAAAACACAATATTGTCACCATAATGCCTCACTTAGTATGCATTATTTCTGAGCCGAAGTTATTATGAAATCATACCAATTCATTAATGTAGATTATATGGAGGCATGTATATATTCCACTTCAGTTCCAGTTTGCAACCCTACAAAATGTGGAAAAGGGATAATGCTTGCAGTAATATGCAAAGTCATGACACCAAATATATGATTTGGCTCATACTACTCACCTCAGTAATATCCCACTGAAACTCCAACAGATCACCCTCTTGAACTGCATCATCAGGATCATAAGACTCAGTTCCATCCAGTATCAGGTCTTTCTGGTTTGACCAGATTTTGAAAGAGCCACCTTTGATCAGAGGAACCAGTGGACTGTTCACTACAGAAAACCCTGCAGTCTTGTTATGTTGTAATGGCGTTCCCTCAAACCTGGTAGTAAACTTTAGACAATAGTCTCCCACTTCGAGTGTATGCTTCGGGAGAGTCAGCAGTGGTGTACTAACATCCACTAAACCATTTAATAAGACTTTCCATTCCATGCAGTCTGGATCCTTAAAGATTTCCCAGAGGTAGTTTGTCTTATAAGAAATACAATCCTTCAGATCCACTCTTGCTTCAAAATAGCTCGACCTTGATTTAAGAATTTGTGCCTGTTCTTGGACGAGGGTGACGCGAGGCTGGGTGCATTCCAGTTTCCTTACCAGAATAGGTAATTGTGTGGAGACTTGGCTGATATTATTGAAAACAGTTACTTGGATCACAAATCTGCCTTCAACCTTATATCTGTAGAGTTCCTTATTGGATTCTGTAACTCGGATCCCTTCGTTAGCATCACCAAAGCTCCACTTGAACATAAGGTCACTCCCGCCATCAATAAAGGCAAATATTGTGACATCCTGATCTACAAAAGGTCCACCAGATAAGACGGAGAGTGTCACGTTTTTCACTGGCCACTGAACTTGTACCGTCTCCGTTACAGACTGCGAACAGTAGTCATTCTTAGCTTCTACTGTCACAGACAGAGATCCATTACTAAATGGGGAATATCTGACATTTTGACCAGTTTGTTGTAAGGATTTGTAGCCATCTAAATGGAAATTCCATCGATAAGTGACCTTAGATCTTGTGCGAAGGAATGCTTTGAAAGTGACGGGTTTTGAAGCTTCCAAGACCGAAGAGAAGCAATCAACCAAATGAAGGCCTTTAACTCGTTCTACCACCTTGACAGTCATGTTTGCTGATACGACACTAACCCGATTCTTAGCAATTGCTTTAATGGTGTGATTTCCAACAGGAATGGATGAGGTGGTGAAATCCCCCTGATCTTTTAGGGATGCATTCCCTCCTGCAAATTCCAGGCTGAAAGAAACACCAGTTCCCTGAGTGATGGATGGTGTGAAAGTGACCGGATCATTCTCACAGATGATCTTATCACTGACTCTTAGAGTCAGACCTTTAATGGAATCTTGTACTGTTACTAAACGAGACACGGACTGCCAGCTTATCTCGTTTGAGACGTTAAGTGCTACTCGATGATCTCCTGCATAAACAAATGAGTAGTTGATGGTCTGATTTTGACCTAAAACAATTGCACTTTCTTCCTGGAAAATGGCAGTCCACTCCCAGTGTAGGTCATCGCCTTTTTGTGCAGATCCATGGAACTTCACGAGACTGTTTGATGTGACGAAGTAGGGATGTGGTTGTCCATTTAACTCAAAGTCGATCTCTGAAACGAGCTCCTGGATTGTGAATTGTTTGGTGATGCTTACCAAGCCCACAACGTTTCTCACTGACACTCTTAGCACAAAAACCCCAGTGGCATTAAAAACACAAGTGATAAAAGGTACATCTGTTGATATAGGAGAGTCAGCAGAATCTAAAAACCAAACATACCGAAGATCCGTCCCAGTCATCAAAGTCACTGCTATCTTAATAGGTTTTCCTTTTGCTATTACGTTCAATGGTGAGGAGATGGCTACACCAGAAATACCTTCAACTGCCCTTAAAGAAAGATTAGAATGCGCTTGACCAAGAACATTGGCAACTATAAGCCTGACAGCCACATTACCAGGCCAGCTTGTAAATAATTTGAAATCTTCACCAACACCAAGTGTGTCATTAATTCCATCTTGATGAGCTAACCACTGATAGGTCAGGTTGGTACCTTGGCTTACAGAAGCAATCAAAGTGATGGCCTCATTTGTGGGGAAATAGCTCATAGGTTGAAAAGTCTGGCTTGTAATTCGGACATCTTGTATTCTCTCTAAAACCTCGATTGTTGTTGAGGCTTTGATTTTACTGACAAGATTTTGTGCTATGATGCTAATCTGAAAGATCCCTGCTTTGGTAAAGACATATTTGTACTCTGATTTTCCAAGCTGGGAATGAGTCAAGGAGTCCACTGTCCAATAATACTCGACATTTTCCATGACGTTACAGGAAACCCTGAAAACGACTTCTTGGCCTGCTTCTGCAAATGGCTGATCAGTGTGAATTGTTACATTAGATATAGGAGCCTGAACTTCTACCTCAACTCCTACAACCTCTTTGCTAACTGCATTAAAAACTGAAGCACTGACATGATAGCGACCAGCTGAGGTGAAGGAATGTGAGAGATTTTGGCCTTCATTCTTCAACGAACCATCACCAAAATCCCACTGGATAACCACATTATTCTGGCTTGGTTCAATCCAAAAGTAATATGACTGATTGACGGTAAACACATCCATATCGCCATTGTGTTGTATTGATAGTTTTGAGAGAGGTTTTTGGACAAAGATGGTCATTGTCACAGTTTTCTTGCTGACCTGGTTTTGTGTGATGACTGTAATTTCGTACTCGCCTTCTTCGGAAAAAGCAAAGCAGTGATGTGATGTTCCATTGATTGGGTAGTCACAGGAGGAGGTGTTGCACCAGAGATATCGATAGTTTTTACCACCGGTTGGAAGCACTGACGCATCAAAACATATCTCTTCACCCACCGCTGCAATATTTGGAGAGGAGTGCAGATTCAAACCTTTAATTGTGGTCTCAACACATAAATGTTTCTGATAATGTGCAGATCCTGCTTTGCTGTGGACGACTATGTTGATAAGGTAGCTGCCAGGTCCCGAGAATGTATGAGTAATGGTTGGTGTTCCTTTCACCACGGACATGCCAGCACTGTCTCCGAAACTCCAATGGAAAGTTAGCTGAGAAACATTCCCAACCACCAATGCCTGAAGATTGACTTCCTTTTCACTCTCAATGCAATCAAATGGTAGGATTCCCATAACAGCAAGTTGATAAATTTCCACATTGATCAACTGCCTCATGCTACTCACGGCATTCCAAACTGTTACCTGGACAGTGTAGTTTCCGGTAGACCTGAAGACATGGGAGATCGAGTTCTTCTCAAGGTCTTTAAACACAGTCCCATCACCAAGGTCAAAGGTCCACCTGAGATTGGAACCTGTAGATACGCTTCCACTGATTTCAGTGATTGAGTTGAGTTCACCGGGGCCATTATACCTCAGACAGACTCCTGAGATAGTTTCAAAAACGTTCACAATCATCCAGGAGTTCAGTCTTGACAGGACGTTGTTGGCGCGCACAGAAACATTGAACACACCAGCTTTCGTAAAAACATGCCTGGTTATCTTATGAGGTCCTTCAACTTCTGATGAACTATCTCCAAAGTTCCAAAAGTAAACTATCCCATATGAAGATGGCTGTGATGAGGCTTCAAAAAGAACAGTTTGGTTGACGTTGAGGAGAGCAGGCTTGGAAAACACAAGTAGTTTGGTCAGTGGAGATCTTACTTTAAGTAGCAAAGACGTTTGGATAAAGTCGTATTTATTTTGGACTTGAATCCTCAGTGTATAGTCACCTTTACAGAAAAAAACAAAACAAATGCACAGTATAGGCGGCATGGTGGCACAATGGTTAGTACATCCGCCTCACAGCAAGAAGGTCCTGGGTTCGATTCCCGGGCTCAGGTGTTTCTGTGTGGTGTTTGCATGTTCTCCCCGTGCTTGCCTGGGTTTCTTCCGGGTACTCAGATTTCCTCTCACAGTCCAGAAACTATAGGCTAACTGGCTGTTCCAAATCACCCCTAGTCGTGAGTGTAAGTGTGAATGATTGTATGTGTGTTGGCCCTGCTATGGCCTGGCGAGCTGTTCAGGGTGTACCCCGCCCTCGCCCAGAGTCAGCTGAGATGTGCGCAGCCTGTCTGCGATCCTATTTAGGATTAGGCAGCTTAGAAAATAAATATATTCATATACAGTATATAGATATAAATGTTATGTGTAAGATATTCTGCAAATATCTTTCTGAAGGGATCTGTCTGGGTTTTTGAATATTTGATATTTGATACAAATATTTGTAAATGGTTAAATGTTACAGGATTTTCAGAATGAGTATATGACTTCATAATCTTAACTGACGTCAGTCTGTATTCAAATTTAACTTTATCAGCCTGCTCCAAGGGATAGGCCTCACGGAAGAGGCCATCGTAGGAGGCCAAACACAAGCAAAATAAACTGGGGTGGTGCCTCAGTGGTTAGGGCTCTGGGTTACTGATCTAAAGGTTGGGGGTTCAAGCCCCAGCAGCAAAATGCTGACACTGGTGAGTCCTTGAGCAACCCTCAGTTGTATAAAAATAAAATAACAATATATTAATAATAATAATAAAATAAAATAAACGTCAGTAGCTGTGGATAAGGGCATCTGCCAAATGCTGTAAATGTCGAACTAAGGCCTGATTTTATAGATTTATTATTTTAAAGCTTTAAAAATGATGTCTGAGTAGTATATACTAATGGACATTATAACTTACTCACTCACCCATTTGCTGAACCACTTAATCCTATTAGGGTCACAGGGAGACTGGGGCCTATCTTAGCCGACACTGGGCAACGGCATTGTATATCCTTAACAGCTCGCCAGACCATCACTGGTCCAACAGACCAACACACAACAATTCACAGTAGTGCCTGGGGCAATTTGGAACAGCAAATTTAGCCGAACATGCATGTTGTTTTGACTGTGAAAGGAAACCGGAGTACCCAGAGCAACCCATGTAGGCAGGGGGGGGGAACATGCAAACTTAACACAGAAATGCTCTCGTCCCGTAGGCAACCCAGGACTTTCTTGATATGAGGCGGACGTGCTAACCGCTAAGCCACCATGTTTCAAAAGATACCATAATAAAGTGCACTAGACCACAGTTAACATTTAAAAATGTAAAAGTAAACAATCTTTGTTGCTTCTTTTATGTTTCTGTGTAGTATATACTAAAACTACCATACGTTATATCTGAATTTATTTGTTTCTTTTATATTTGTTATAATAATTAAATAATGTTTACCTGGTGTTGTGTAGATATGATGTTCCATGTCCTGTAGGTATATCTGTGTTACAGTCCGATCCAGTGGTACATCCTTCCTTTCTAATGGAGCGATGAGTGAATGATTAACCCGACTCGAACCATCACCAAAATCCCACCTGTAGTTTTCCACAAAAGACCATAGTTATAATAAACTAAGTCTAACAGACCGTTTTAATTTCAGCATGAAGATTATAAAAACGTGCACGCGCTAACCTTATTGTCACACCGATAGAAACATCCAGTTTCACGCGTACGGTGTAGATATGTGAGGTGTTTACAGCAACAGCCTCCTTCATAGAAAGTAATGAGAGGTCGGCTAATGGGGTCATTACATCTGCTATGAGTCTGACCTCGGTGAACTGAGTGCTAACAGGATTCTCTGCTGTTACCTATTACAGATGAAAACACAGCTGTATGCGCAGGAATTGCTCCAGGTGTGAGGGTTTATTAGGTTGGCCATAAGGTTTCCAGGTGATGTTTATTTATTCAGCATTTACCTTGAGTGTGTACTCTCCTGGTTTGTTGAAGACGACGCTGTAAGTCTCTCCTGTGTGGGGCAACAGGACGTGATTATCAATAACCCAGGTGTACTTCACAGACGAACCGGTGGCCACTGCTGTGGTGAAGATCTGAAAGAGATGGAGAGAAAGGAAGTCTTTTGAGAGGTGTTTCAAGGCAAAAATAAAATATTGGCTAAAGATTGCTGTTTCCTGCATATAATTAACGATGATGCACCAAAGGTGAGGTGGATGTCGTTGAATATATAATTCAAAGCCATCAATATTCAGGGCGGCGCGGTGGTGCAGTGGTGAGCACGTCCGCCTCACAGCAAGAAGGCCTGGGTTCGATTCCTGGGCTCGGGGCATTTCTGTGTAGAGTTTGCATGTTCTCCTCGTGCTTGCGTGGGTTTCATTCGGGTACTCCGGTTTCCTCCCACAGTCCAAAAACATGCACAGTAGGCTGATTGGCTGTTTCAAATTGCCCCTAGGTGTGAGTGTGAATGATTGTGTGAGTGTTGCCCTGCAGTGGTCTGGTGAGCTGTTCAGGGTGTACCGTGCCATCGCCCAGAGTCAGCTGAGATGGGCGCCAGCCTCCCTGCGGCCCTAATAGGATTAAGCGTCTTCCGATATTTGATTTTGAGAAAAAAAAATGCTCAGTCGATCAAATAACTCAATGGAGAAGGCACCAGCCTCCCCGCGACCCTAATTAGAGTGAATGAATAAATGAATGAATATCGATATTCAATACCGCGACTTCTTCCAAGCCAAAGGCGAATAATTGTTTTAGTATATACTACACATGAACCTAAGGGAAAAAACACACTAAAATGAGATGTTTATAGTATATTTCTTACATGTTTTAAATCATTACAGGCACTTGGGAACTCACACGCACAAGCAGGTGAAGAGCTGTGAAACAGCATCGCTTTAACTCAATTTAAGTGTTTAAGTATATACTACACGGAAATATAAAGAAAATCAAACTAAAACAAGATTATTTCGTTTATGTCGACATATTTTAACCATGACAGAGGCAGGTCAGGTGAGCACTGCACTCAAGCTCAAGCTGAGGTAAGCGCTTTGTAGCTAACACTGTCTATTTATCCTACTCGTTCAGAGTTCAGTGTATACCATGCCACACTCTGTTAAGACATTTTAGTATATACTACACAGAAAGACACACCAAAATTTTTTTTAATAAAATAAGATTGAAAATTAAATAAAAAAATATGATTGAAAAATCAGTGATTATATCTAAAAACAATTAAAAAAACAAAACAAATGGCAGCTTTAAAAAAATTCTTCTGTACGTATGTATATGTATATACCTGTGGTATGTCCACTAGAACTCTATGAAATCCCTGCGGCTGTACTGTCAGTCCTGTGATAATAATATCAGCTTGAATCTTCACACTCAGCATCTGAGAGTTCACCTGGTTCGACGCTGTAATGGTCAGAGTTTGCTCCCCTCGGCTAGTGGGCATGACATACACATAGGAGAACCATGTATCTGGAGAATCCATCTGACAAACTCGCTGAATTTCAGAAAGTTCTTCAGGACAGGATTTTACGAAAGGGACCCCTGCCCTGGACACCGGGGCAGACCACGAGCTTATGGCATTTCTTCCTGAAACGACTTTGATAATGATTAAAGTTTGGATATTTACTGCTAAATGTACTTGCTTTTCTTTGCCAGGTACAGGATAGATAACCTGCATTCCTGCCAGTGGGGTCTCAGAGTCGGTCAGTATGCTGATAGGTGTATTGACGTCCATACTGAGTTCACTCAGTGTGTCGTTCACTGCAGGGGAAGGACCGTAGAGATGTCCAGGGTCTTCGTAGATCAGACGAAGGTCACAAGACACGTTGTCCACCCAGTGGCCGCCATCTGTCAGAGCAGACACTGCGACATCTACCCAGGCACCCCATTCAGGCCCAGGAATGGAGATGTAGCTCTGGCGCCAGGCGGAGTCAGAGCCACTGGTACAGTGTAGAAACTCTCCGGATTTTCCAGAGTGTTGAATGGCAAGGATGTCGTCAGGAAAGACAGAGAACTCTTTTCTTTTAAACGTGACCTGTGTGAAGAAAGAACAAAAGAAAAGGGTCATTTTAAATATATGCTATTAATGATTCTTTTATAGATTACATGGCTGGCATGAAATATATAGGATGGCACGGTGCTGGGTTCAAAACCCTGGCTCGGTGATTCTTCCTGTGCTTGCATGGGTTTCTTCCGAGTACTCCGGTTTCCTCCCACAGTCCAAAAACATGCATATTAGGCTAACTGGCTATTCCAAATTGCCCCTAGGTGTGAGTGTGAATGATTGTGTGTAGCCCTTACATGGACTGACGAGCTGTTCAGGGTGTACCACGCCCCTAGATCAAAATTGGCTAAAATAGGCTCCAACCTCCCCATGACCCTGGAAGCGTTTCGGCAAATGAACGAACGAATGAATAAATGAATGAATGAATACACACACACACACACACACACACACACACACACACACACACATATATATATATATATATATATAATTACAGAATGAGACTGTATGAGACTAATAAACTAATTTATTCATTCATTTTAATTAGGGTCGCGCGGAGGCTGGTGCCTATCTCAGCCGACACTGGGCGAAGGCAGTGTACACCCTGAACAGCTCGCCAGACCATTGCAGGGGCTACACACACAACCATTCACACTCACACCTAAGGGCAATTTGGAATAGCCAGTTAGCCTCATGCACATGTCTTTGGACTGTGGGACGAAACCGAAGTACCCACACAGGATGCAAACTCCACACAGAAACGCCCTCGCTGAGCCCAGGACTCTACCCAGGACCTTCTTTCTGTGAGGCGGACGTGCTAACCTACTTTCACTTCAGTTAACCTTAAATCACCTTGAACTCAAAATTGTCATAACTTAAAGGTGGTATTGGATGGTTCAGTTGGCAGCTACAGGAATAAACCTTTACAAATGTTTATTTAGACTAAATTCAGTTGTTATAAAGGGTTTATATACATACATATCTTGTAGCACTATAAACACCAGCCTTAAGTAAATGTTTCCTTAAAGAGCTTCAGGGTAAAAGATAAAAGGGTAAAATGTAAACCAGGGACGTCTGCTTACACTGATGTGGACAGGCTCAGAAGCTGGAGGTATTTCCAATGCTACGTCTGCCACCATGTGGTAGAAAGGAACCAGTGCAGTGTAGCGGGGTGGCAGAGTGAAAACGTGTCCATCAGCAGATGAGTGATAAGGGCTGCAGGGGCTGGGGACTGGCAGGCAGCTCTCCACCAGATGGCACCAGTAGTGTCTGCTTGGACATCCACCGGTCGTGTTGCACAGAGGCTTCACCGAGCAGCTGGTGAACGGATTGAGGATGGAGCTACAGCCTGACACAGAGGATGATGAGGTATACTTAGCGTGGAATTCTTGCTTTCCAATCATTTGATGTAAAAGTACATTATTCCCACAGCAAACCAATTAAAATGCATTTTGCCAACCTCTTCAGTATAAATAAACTTTTCCTTAATCCTGAGCAATGACATAAAAGCTGGTTTCTGATTGGTTTGTTCCCCTCCGCCTAATCAGCGGCACAGTTTATTTCAGGTATAGCAGATCTTCTATGTTTCAGATAGGATATGGAATAAGTGGAGGTCCCTGTATTCATTTGCCAAACCATTTAATCCTATTAGGGTCGTGGGGAGTTGAACAGCTCACCAGTCCATTGTAGGGCCAACACACATACAACCATTTACTCTCACACTCAGGGGCAATTTGAAACAGCCAATTAGCCTAGTGTACACGTCTTTGGACTGTGGGAGGAAACCGGAGCACCTGGAGGAAACCCATGCGAGCACAGGGAGAACATGCATACTCCACACAGAAGCGCCCTCGGTGAGCCTGGGACTGGAACCCAAGACCCTCTTGCTGTGAGGTGAATGTGCTAGCCTCTACTTCACCATGCCAAAAGGGGCAAATGCTTTTACACACCCTGTGCAACTTTGTTTTTAACTTCACAAACATAATTGTTTTTTATTCGCACTCACCTGGTGGCACTAAGTGATGATTTGGGCTGCAGTACGGCCTTAAAATTTGAACTTTGGCCATGGTATTCTGCTGACTGGGCTGAGCTACCAGTTCCACAGAGAGCACCTGTCCTCCATGACTGACCCATAATCCTGGGAACAACATCATCTGTGCAACAAAATAAATCATAAACACTGATAAGGTTTAAAAGCATTATTATAGAACAACGAATTTCACTTATGCAAGAAGAAATATGATAAAACCCAATTAATGATATGTACTAGAACGCTACATGCTTAGTTTACGTCAGCCGTTACATCAGTTAAGTACAAATTTCATTTATGCCTACTTCAGATCTCTGAGGTTTTAAGCCCGGTGGTGAAGACAGTGCATGTAAACAAGACTGTGTGTATACGCCGGACATTAGTGGCACTCCGATGACATAGCTGTCCAATGATGGCAAAGACACTTTGAGAAAGAAAAACATAGGCTTAGTGATTTTTGTCACATGGTAAGACATTTTCTTTTAGGGCTTTTGGTAGACACCCTTATCCAGAGCAAACTTACATTTTTTATACAACTGAGCAATTGGGGGTTAAGGGCCTTGCTCAAGGGCCCAACAATGGCTGCCTGGTGGTATTTTACCAATTTCTTGTTGGGTTTTTTTTGGTACATTTTCATACATTAACCTCAATCCAAGCTCAACCCTAAGTCTAAGCCAATGGTCACCAACCCTGTTCCTGGAGATCTACCTTCCTGCAAGTTTTTTCTCCAACCAAAATCTAACTCACCTCTAAGTTTATCCAGAACTTCCCAAGTCAATGATTAGATGGTCCCGGGGCGTGGTTAGGGGTGGAGCCGAAGTCTTTAGGGAGGTAGACCTAAACCGGATATCCTAACCCTAGCCCAACCCTACACTTCAATCCTAAACCAAATATCCTTACCCTAGCCCAACCCTATAGTCCAATCCTAAACCAAATATCCTAACCCTAGATCAACCCTATAGTCAAGTCCTAAACTGAACATCCTAACCCTAGCTCAAACCTATAGTCCAATCCTAAACCGGATATCCTAACCCTAGCCCAACCCCATACTTCAATCCTAAACCAAATATCCTTGCCCTAGCCCAACCCTATAGTCCAATCCTAAACCAAATATCCTTACCCTAGCCCAACCCTATAGTCCAATCCTAAACCAAATATCCTTACACTAGCCCAACCCTATAGTCCAATCCTAAACCAAATATCCTTGGCCCAGCCAAACCCTATAGTCCAATCCTAAACCGGATATCCTAACCCTAGCCCAACCCCATACTTCAATCCTAAACCAAATATCCTTGCCCTAGCCCAACCCTATAGTCCAATCCTAAACCAAATATCCTTACCCTAGCCCA
>JBCNYH010000021.1:45419703-45440164 GCA_039654325.1 Tandanus tandanus | reverse complement strand
ACACACACACACACACACACACACACACATTCCTTTCATTCATTGGCTGCATCATCAATCTGGATTCAAACCAGTGATCTCCAGGTTGATAGTCACACACCTTGTCAATGATCCACTCAAGAGATGCCAAACTGCTTAATCCTACATGGATCACCTACTCTGGGTGAAGGAGGGGTACATCCTGCAGAGCTTACCAGTCCATCGCAGGGCCAACACACACACACACACACACACACACACACACAACCATTTACACTCTCATCCAGGGGTTAGCCTAATGTGCATGTCTTTGTACTGTGGGAGGAAACCCACACAAACATAGGGAGAAACACCCTCGCCGAAACCTGGGACTTGAACCCAGGACCTTCTTGCTGTGAGGCGGACATGCTAACCACTATGACACATTGCCACCAACCCAAAAGAAAAAAAAAATACTCAAGGATTTACATGGCTACAATCCAACAACAAACAAAAGCAGGCTAATATTAGCTGACTTGCTAATGTAGCCACATCGGGGGTTTTATTAGCCGGTGAGATTCAGATCCAGAGCAGTACCTTTAAAATTTTACAGCACTTGCATGTATTTACCACAACGTGTCATGTTTACTCCTGAGCTTTCATACTGTCCACTCAGGGAGCTTACCTGTGACCGTTCTTCCAGCTGTCGAACATCTGCAGATGATTTTCAGGTTGTTTTCTTTGAGGCATTAAGATCACTGATCAGTTGGGTCAGAGATGTCTTTGCTCAGCAGTGCTAACTGGGTGACGTGTAAACATTTCTCTGTGTTTCAACATGTATTTTTATTAATAACTAATTATTAATAATGATTACTCAATCACTTATTCATTTGCTGAACTGCTTAGTCCTACTGATCCACTGGCCTTCACACTCATCACTCACAACAGCTCTATGGGAGATTTCCGAATGACAGTGCTTTCTACCACCACCACCACCACCATCATCATCATCATCATCATACCTCAGGAAAGAACTTTTTGAGGAGTGCTGCTGATCACTCCAGAGACTTGTAGAATTAATGTTAAGAATCATTAAAGGTCAGATATCATACCCATTCTCAGACTTTTATTTTTCATTTCGGACACCAGCATTAAAAGTTTGACTACTAAAACAAAAAAAAAAAAAATCCAAGGTTCTTCAGAGAGCAGCTTTCCCACCTCACCCTGAGACACTGATTTTGACTCTGTACACTGGACTGCCTGTTTGGCTTCCTCCTCCCATTTATGGCCTATCCACACTCTGTGCCTAGTCTAGGGGTGTGGGGTGTGTGGGGTGTGTGTGTTTTATTCAGAAGGCTCAGTATGCTGTGATGAACTAGTGTGCCTCCCGAAAAAATAAAGAAAACCTTGTGTTTACGGCCAGCTCAAACAGCCCAGGAGAAAAACATAAACACGTGCTAACCTCTTTATCTGGCACTGGTGTCGTCTAACACACCTATTCGACACTGTCGAAAAATTTATGGGTCAAAAGAGTGAAAAAAGCAAAATATCTCCTTTTGAAAGCTGTTTAAATGTCCCACCGTGGCCCAAAACATGTTACTCACTCATCGGACTGCTTAATCCTACTAGAGTCGCAGGGAGGCTGGAGCCTATGTCAGCCGGTTCACTGTCAGGGGTGAAGGCCAACACACACACACACACAAACAACCATTCACACTCACATCCACACCATGCATGTCTTGGGACTGTGGGAGGAAACCAGAGTACCCGGAGGAAACCTTCACAAACACAGGGAGAAAATACAAACTCCACACAGAAACACCCACACTGAGCCCGGGACTCGAACCCAGGACCTTCTTGCTGTGAAGCGGACGTGCTAACCACTGCGCCACCCCCAAAATATCTTACAAACACAATTTATGTTGTAGTGTTTCTTTAATGTGTCACAAATCAGCTCAATTCCTCAAGACATCCGAATAGAAATAAAGAAAAATCTTGAGGAGAAATTATTTGTTGCTAAGCAACAGATTAGCCAGAAAAATGGCTATATCAAATTTTGACATTCAAACGGGAACACGTACAGCTGGGAAGAGCTCTTATTGATAAAACAATGAACATAGTAATCATGTCGAGTAGAGTAACGAGGGCTGGGTAATTGCATTCGGATGCCCTTCCTGTGACACTCCATCCAAGATATTTCATAGGACTGTGAGAGTCGACACTTTATCAAGATTCTCTTTCACGGTGATCATGTGAATGGGCCTCGGAGTGACAAATAAATCTGGAGCAGCTCCTTTTGTAGCTTGAAACACGATACAGAAGCAGTTGCTCACAAGCCGCAAAAAAATAAAAGCTAAAAAAATGTGCATGACGGCATTTTTCCCCAACCTACAGTCATTACACTGCAAGAGAGGCTTTGCACATATCCAAGACTCTCATTACGACAAACGTGGGTGTAAATTGCTTTAAAAAGGAAAAGAGAAAATACCAGTGAAGCCGGCAGCGCAGAAATAAATCTCCATGGCGATGAGGGACAATCACAGCCTCCTCCTCCACCTCCTCGTGCTATTTATCTTCGGCTGAAGCAGGACGGAGTCAACAGCAGTGACGCAATAGGAGTGCAAACATAACAAAACTGCCTACAAGGCAGAGCAAACAGTTTCCAACTCTAAAGAGCTTACGCTAAGCTGAATCAGGCTGCTTTCGCTCTTCAGGAAATTTTGATAATTCTTTTTTCGGAAAATGGAAATAACACCTCTTACGAACCCTAACAGTCCATACACTTGTAAACGATTCTAATCAGTTAGATAGTATCACATAACTCTCCACTAGCTTTCTAGATAGATTACATTACATTTCTCTGGAGCTGTGGAGGCAGAAAGCAGTGAGAATTTTGAGCTGCTTGTGGAACAGTTACAGCAAGAGGGTGAACATCTCAAATAACTTACCATACCAACTTTATTTATATAGCACTTTCACACAACCATGGCTGAAACAAAGTGCTGTATAAATTATATAAAGTAAAATTTAGGCAAAACATAAAACATTCAAAACAACATAAAAACAATTAATAAGTAAAAACAAATAATAACTAATAAATAAAACAAATAAAAGTCTAGGTGTCATACTGGGTCCAAAGCCAATGAGCAAAAGTGGGTTTTGAGACGGGTTTTAAAAGTTGACAGTGAAGGGGCGTGTCTAACATGGAATGGCAGATTGTTGCACAATTTAGGAACGGCGACGGAAAACGATCGGCCCCCTCTGAGCTTCCGCTTTGATTTCGGTACAGCTAGGAGCAGCTGATCAGCTGACCTGAGAAACCGGGTAGGAGCGTATGGATGAAGCACCTCAGAGAGGTAAGGTTTAGCGAGGCCATTTAAAGACTTAAAAACAAATAAAATAAGTTACAAATGAACTCTAAAATACACCGGTAACCAATGAGGCGAAGCCAGAATGGGTGTAATGTGATCTTTCTTGCGTGCTCCAGTTAAAAGACGTTTGGCTGCATTTTGAACCATCTGGAGACGTGAGAGGGAGGACTGGCCGACTCCAAAATAAAGTGCAAAAATAACATCTACATTTAGGCACAACCTAAAGGCGGAGCTCCAGATAGATATCGCTGTCGATCGCTGTCGTTATAAGAGTAGCGCGGCTCCTTTAAAGAGGAAATAAATAAATAAATCTCCCCTGTGCATTTCCTGAATTCGTTCTGGAGCAAAAGCGAGAAAGGTTAACACGTGCTCGCCGATTTCCGTTTTCGCTTGTATCGCCTGCCTTGTTAGTTTAATTATCCGTCTACCGAGTTCATGTTCCCTGTTGCCACAAAGATTGTGTCAGCGTTTTCGACCTATAGTTGATCGCAGACTAAGAATGTACTAGAGAGGGTGCAGGCATACAAAATGTACCAACATCGCCTATTTTCATAACCCTTTACACTATCCCGTGTGTGTAGGGGTGGGGGAGAAGACAACACAACCAATCAGAACACCAATTATGCCACTGTGCCGCCCCATGATAAAGCTTATGCTTTTATTAATTTGTCTTGGTGGTACTCTTAGTCCCGTATCTCCTGAGGATGTGATGCTGATCGAGACCCCAGAGCACTTCTATAAATCGTTCTGGATAAGGGTGTCTGTGAACGTAATAAAAAGAACCCATTTCAGTTCGATGGTTTACTCCAGATACTGTGATGTATATTCTTATCAGTGTTCTTGGAGTGAACATTTATACCCCGTCAGGAATATGTACAGGATACGAACATTTTATATCAAGCTCCAGTTCTATTAAATACTTTTACTAAAACACTGAGCTTGTTTAAAAATCAGGAAGGGGTGCACAAACTTATGAGTGGGACTAGGATTGTGTACATGATGTTTATTTATTAATTTATTTATTAACTTATTACAAAAAAAGCCATTTCCTCATTACTGTTAACCCCCGGACGAGCTCGTTGCACACACACACACGTCTCACTTCAGGGAACCGGGAAGTGGGCCACACCCATCTCTCAGACCATGTCCACTAGTTTGAAGTTGTTCTCCTGCTTGGTGGGGACGACGCTGATGAAGGACTTGTAAAGCATGGCTCCTTTGGGCAGTTTGGGAATCACGTCTCTGGCGTCGGCGCTACGCGGCGGAGGAATGTACACTTCTTTAGTGAACCGGACCGTACCGTCCTCCAGAGCGTACAGCGTGTTGTTCGTCCCCATGCCCACCTGTCAGAAAGAAAGATGGTGCAATGTGTATTTATTAAACAGGACGGCATTCAGCTACAGAATCATGTGACCTGAATTTCTATGTTTGGAGGATTAACTGTAGGAAGATTTTAGTAGTGATGAACAACTTAAAAAGTAACGACTACTGGAGTATTCAAATGCTAAACTTATAAAATATTTATTACTGAGAGATATTTTATATTATATTTATGATGCAATACTGTTAAATGTCTCTCTTTACATAGACTCAGAGAGAGAGAGAGAGAGAGAGAGGGACAGGTAAAGGGACGAATAGAGAGAGAGAGAGAGAGAGAAAGAACAAGAGAGAGGGATGGACAGAGAAAGAGACAGATAGCGAGAGCGCGCGCGAGAGAGAGAGGGAGAGAGACAGAGAGACGCACAGAGAAAGGGACGGATAGAGAGAGAGAGAAAAGGAGAGCGAGAAAAAAAGAGATGGACAGAGAAAGAGATGGATAGAGAGCACGAGAGAGAGAGGGAGAAAGAGAGGGGGAGAGAGACAGAGACGGACAGAGAAAGAGAAGGATAGAGAGAGAGTGCAAGAGAGAGAAACAGAGAGCGAAAGAGAGCGAGACAGTGTGAGAGAGGCAGAAAGAGAGCGAAAGACAGCGAGACAGAGCGAGACAGAAACGGAGAGCAAAAGAGCGCGAGAGAGCACGAGAAAGAGAGAGAAAGCGAGTAAGAGAGAGATGTTTGTTAGAGTATTACATCATAAATTCCTGAAACGTATTTAGCCATTACACAATTTAAAAAAAATATACACATTACTTTACAAAAGATTAAACCTTTAAAAATGTAGAAAGATTATTAATCATATATTATACTTTCTCACTTCCTTACTCGCGTCATGTGGAGGCTGGAGCCCATCTCAGCCAACCCTGGGTGAAGGCAGGGTACACCCTGAACAGCTCGCCAGACCATCACAGGGCCAACACACACACCATTCGCACTCACACACTCACACCTAGGGGCAATATGGAACAGCCAATTCGCTTAATGTGCATGTCTTTGGACTGTGGGAGAAAACTGGAGTCCCCGGAGGAAACCTACACAAGCACGGGGGGAACATGCAAACTCCACACAGAATCACCCTTACCGAGCCTGGGCCTCGAACCCAGGACCTTTGCTATTTATAGAAGCACACAAAAAAAAAAAAAACGTGTTATAATTATATCAAGGCTTCCTGTCTTTTTTTGAATAACAAGCGTGTGAATATCAGTACAGGGCTAACGTGTACAAGCATCTTACGTGAGCTCCCGGGTGCCAGCGCATGAGCCTCTGTGTGGCGAGGATGTTACCGGCATGAACAAAGTCTCCTGAAAAGATAAGACACTGCAGATTAGTGAACACTGAAGCTGTATGGAAGAGAAGCTTCAACACAGGTAACACAGATGAAACCATGGGGTCAAAGGTCACAGTGTTTAACAGGAAATGCTGATGAGCTGTGAAGTCTGTCCATATTATTAGGAATCAGAAAGCACCCCGAGAGCACAGTGACGAGTCTGAACACTAAAATCTACCGTCTTGTTTCTTGAAGCCGTATCTGTGACCCGGACTTTTCCCTCCCAGGTTCTTGCTGCTGCCTCCAGCCTTTTTAGACGCTGATCTGCTTGAGAGGACCGCCGGTGTCTGACAACACATGAGAAGACCTGCAGAAACACACACACACACACACACACTGATGCAAGACCAAGAGATCATGACTACATCCGGACGGTCTGACTCTAGGATTGAGGAGTTACAGTCCACGTCAGAATTACACACCACCAATACAGAACTAACGATGAAATAAATCTATACAGAGTGAAGACACTCCTCACAGAGTGTTTTAACGAAGGGGGCCAATACTTCTGAAGTTAACAGGAGACACTGCTGAAGGCTGAAATGTCTGGAACAGAACTAAATTGGAAGATAATCATCCCGAACCAACACAGACTCTATGTGTTTGATCATCAGGCTTTAGCTGGGAACCCTGTGGTTTGTGTACTTGATATTGTAAGTGTATAAGTGTGTTCACACTGAGAAGTATGGCATCATGCATCACACTACGAGTATCTAGACAACGAACTCAAAGCGGTCCACACGCTGCCTGTGTAATGCTGCACACTTTTCACCCTCAAACGTCGTCAGCAAGGCTGTGGAACATAGGGGGAGGGACTACCACCCGGGACTACCACCCTAGTTTCAGCCACTTCTATAGCAATAACTGAGAAAAATACAAACGCATTCATTTTTTGTAGAGGAGGTTAAAAAAAGCTGCCAGATATTAGGGATGGGTGATATGGACTAAAAATAAAAGCTTAGTTTTTTTTTTTTTTTTTTTCAAACCACAGCTGATTTACAATTAAAACAGTGTATCAAAACAGTAAAGAACGGCAAACTCGTTTCTTGAATTGGGCTATTTATGAGAACCCTGGGTGGGGCAGATTTTGAAAGTCACTGAATTAAAAAAAAAACAAACTATATACATATATATATATATATATAAGTGTGCAAATAAAAAATGTCAAAATTCACTCACTATGCAACATACAGTATAAGTATGCAGTGTGGCCAGAATGCGACAAGTCCACATGTCCAAAAATCTAGCACAGCCTTTAGCTTGGTTACACAATATGGTAGGAGGCTGAGTGATGGATTTTACTGGAATAAAAGCACTCAGTACTCGAGTTTATTTTCATAAAGAGTATCATGATTTGTTTATTATTTTATACTGTATTATTCCACAAGGGAAAATTTGGCCAATTAACCCATCCAAAGTGAGCACACACACACTCGGAGCAGTGGGCCGGCCCACATTGGGGCACCTGGAGAGCAGTTGGGGGTTCGGTGCCTTGCTCCAGGGCACTTCAGCCATGAAGGTGTAAAAAGGGAAGGTGCAGCTCACTCCCCTCCCCACCACACATTTCGGGAATCAAACCAGCGACCTTTAGGTCCCAAAGCCGCTTCACTAATCACTAGGCCACGCCTGCCCGCACTTCTACAGATATTTCACAGCTTTGGTACTTGCAAATTAGACTTTCATAATAAAATAGTAACTTGGCGGTGGAAAATAAATAGTTGACTTTAATAAGCATGAAGAATATACTTCATATCAGTGATTTCTGTGGTTGTCTGTTTATTTATTATAATTATAACATAACTGCTTGCCAAAGTAAAAAAAAAATCAGTTTTCACTTACATAATTAGTACTACTTAAAATACCAACTCTAATCAAAACCTTCTTTTTTCCTATTTTACAGTGTAGACGGAAGAAACCCCCCAAAACAAAACAAGAAATGAGCAAAGAAAATACCAGATGAGTGGCTATTTCCACACTGATGAACACTCACAGGCAGGTTTCACCCAAACCGAATTATTATTATACTAAACAGTATGCAGGGCAGCACGGTGGTGTGGTGGTTAGCACGTCCTCCTCACATCCAGAAGGTCCTGGGTTCAGCTCCGGCATTCCTGTATGGAGTTTCCTCAGGGTACTCCGGTTTCCTCCCACAGTCCAAAGACACGCAGAATTATTCTGATTGGTTGCTCCAAATTGTCCCTAGGTGTGAGTGTGAATGGTTGTGTGTGTGTGTTGCCCTGCAATGGCCTGTTCAAGGTGTATCTACCCCGCCTTCGTCCACTGTTGGCTGAGATAGGCTCCAGCCTCCTGGTCACCCTAATAGGATTAAGCGGTTCAGCAAGTGAGTGAGAGTAAACAGTATAAACAACTTTATGACTGTGTTACTAAAAGATGGCTAATATTTAGTAATGAAATAGCCTGGGCATGTTTGGAGGAAAGGATGATTTAGCAAACTAGCTGTATATAAAAATAATAAAATTATATATATATATATATATATATATAATTCTTTTCTACAACACATCCATTGTACGAGCTATTCCGGCGTGCTTTGTTTTTAATCTTTAGTGTAAATAATCATTACAAAACAAACAAACTTTACCTGCTCTAGATCTTGACAACAAGGACACGAGCGCCGCCATTTTGAAACACGTACAATTGCGTGATGACGCAATGACGCTCACTGACGTAAGGCAGCGTTTCTTTCTTTTCAATATTATTATTTTTAATAATTTAAAAACACGCCACACATTTCATTTATAATTTACGCAGGATAAATAATGCAATATATGTGATTTAAAGTGTTTTCTAAATCAAGGCATACTTTGTGTGAGTGTCTGTGATTTCGTATGAAAGATTTTGGAGTGTTGTAATGAGAGCGTTGAGGCGGTAGGTGGCAGCACTTTGCGCAGCCGAGTTCCAGCCAACATTAAGAAGAGGCAGAAGAAGAAGAAAGAAACTACACCCGCGCTGTTGTTATTGTTTCAGGGTTTTTCATTAAAATCAGGTAAGAGTTCAAATAAAGGGTCTGACTCTCGAATTTAGAGAGTATGTTTTTTATTTAGAGGTATATCAGACCTTTTTTTAGTTCACTATGTTGTACGTGTTTGTATAAACCCCCCTGTTGGTGAATATAAAAGCTGTCTTTGCTGATTATTTTGATTATTTGTTGAAATAAAACAGTATGATGCTGTTATGGGGGGAAATAATCAATAACAGGGTGGTGTGATGGATGCAGAGTCACTGCTACCTTCTTATTAGAGTTTTTTTTCCTTTTCTCAGTGAGATTTTATATCTTTTATACATCAAGTTGAGAAATATTACAATTAAATCAATTTATAAGCACTTTTTATCCATTTATTGGTATACAATGCATGTGTCTATTATCACTCAGTTATAAGCACTTATTCCCTCATCAGTCTCATTTTTCTGTTCTCTTTTGAAGATGACAGACACTACAGATCATGTGAGATCATGTAAAATGCATTAATAAAGTGTTATTTTATTAATAAAAGTCATGTTTATGTTTTCCTGCAGCCATTTACCGTGTAATGTATCTGAATGCTCAGGATGGGGAGCAACCGGGCAGGATTATGTATCGCTGACAGCGACTCCAGCGACTCAGAGCAGCTCCCGGTGATGGATTTCTCCCAAAAAACAAACAGTTTGCTTTGTTCAGATCCTTCAAACCATGCAGTGACTCATCCGGTCTTGGCTCGGCCTGCTGGAGGACACATCTGCACGGTCAGCAGTGACAGTGAGGAGGAGGAGGAGGAGGAGGCTTTTATTCCTCTGGCTGTGAGACTGAGACAAAGAGCTGCGGCTAAGGGCACACGTGAGAGTCAAAAGTTGTCTGTGAATCAGAACGGAGGCTTAAAAGAGAAGATATCGACATCCCGGTGTGTTGAAGTTTTAGACGGTGATCCAGGTGCTGTGAAGCATGATGTGAAAGAGCCTGACTTTGTCAAGGGTGGTGAAGACGATGGCCTACGAAAGCGCAAACGCACCCTGGAGGAGATTGAGGCGAGCAGAGAGGAGGCTTTGCGCAGAAAAGCAGAACGGGAGAAGCACCACGGAGAGAGGGAGAGAATAAGAGCCGAGAAGAAAGCACTGATGGATGCCGTGAAGGCCATGAGACCGGAGGAGTGCATCAAACACATGGTGGTGGTGGTGGATCCTGGTAGGTGGTGTTGATGTTCCAGACCCTTCCTTTCACTATTACGCAGTTTTAACCTGTGTGTGTGTGTGTGTGTGTGTGTGTAGGCCTGCTGCAGCTGGAAGGTGGGGGTGATCTTCTGACCTCACTGCACACGATCGGATGCAGCTGTGCCATTGAGAAGCAGCCACTGCCACGGAGTGTGTCCTGGGTTAGACGCACACCCTGTCCCCAAGTATGCACACACGCACGCACGCACGCACGCACGCACGCACGCACGCACGCACGCACGCGCGCGCACACGGTACAAATGGATGTCAGGATTTTTTTTCTTACCAAACACTACTCTCTAGTATGTTTTTATTTTCCAATCCATTACGTATCTTTGGCGGCACGGTAGTGTAGGGGTTAGCACCTCCGCCTCAAGGCAAGAAGGTCCTGGGTTCGAGTCTCCGGACTCGGCGATGGAGTTTCTGTGCAACGTTTGCACATTCTCCCTGTGCCTGCCTGGGTTTCCTCCTAGAACTCCGGTTTCCTCCCACAGTCCAAAGACAAGCACATTAGGCTCTAATGCCTCCAGGTGTGAGTGTGAATGCGAATGGTTGCGTGTGTGCTGTGCCTGTGCTTTCGCCCCCGCCACCCTAAGAAAGGATAAAGTGGTTCGGCAGATTAAATGAAAGTGAAAAATTTACTTAATAATCATTAATTAATTATTAATTATTAGAAATGTTCCCTATTAAGTGATTATAACAGTCAAGCTTTCTGTATCAGGAAGTGATATTGTACCATCTTTTTTTACTGTTATTATTATAATTAATATGTAATAATATATTTAAAGTTATAATAATAATAATATGTCTTTCACTGCTTGCTGCCGTGTGTTTCTAATTCTTTTGCCCCCAGACCGGAGATCTTGTGTCTGTCCCAGAAGCTCTTGTGGTGCTCCAGGTCCCGCTGGATGCCTTCATCAGCATGGTTCACAGTTCCACGCAGGTGAGCAGCAGCACTTTATTCCTGAACGCTCATTACCACTGAAGTCTCTCACACTTTAACGTTAATGTGCTAATGAGCCCATTAACTCCTCGTGTCCTTCTCGCGCACTCTGAGGCAAGCTCGCGTACACTCTGATCAAATTAGCAGCAGTGGCTCTGAAGGTGATGCGGAGTTGTCGCTTTGACCTGCGATGATTAAAAATAACGAGTGTAATTACACGCTGCTGTCTCTGTGACGTAAAAAAAAAATGGTCTCTTTACACTTTTCAATATGCTGCATGTCGTGTAGAGCTGCTGAAGAGCTTTAAGAGGTGTGTGTGTGTGTGTGTGTGTGTGAATACAGGAGAAGAGGGGTGGAGGATCGAGCGGCTGTGGCGTAACCCTCACTGCTTGGGTTCTCCGTCTTATGGCAAGGAATGCAGACAGAACTCTCAGTCTGGCGGTGATCGACATTGAGAAGTATTTTAAGTAGGTGCTTTATTTCTTTTATTATAATCTTAAGAATGAATAAACATGTCAGTCAGAGGTCAGGATTGTAACACAAAGAAATAGAATATTAGCACGTCCGTCTCACAGCAAGATGGTCATGGGTTCGATTCCCGAGCTCGGGTGTTTCTGTGTGGAGTTTGCATGTTCTCCCCGTGCTTACGTGGGTTTCCTCCAGATACTCCGGTTTTCTTCCCACAGTCCAAAACCATGCACAGTAGGCTGATTGGCTGTTCCAGGCTGCCCCTAGATGTGAGAGCGAGTGCGAATGGTTGTGAGTGGCGAGCTGTTCATGCTGTACCCTGCCTTTGCCCAGAGTCGGCTGAGATAGGCTCCAGCCTCCCTTCGACCCTAATAGGTTAAAGCTCTTCGGCAAATGAGTGAATGATACGTGAGTTTTATTTATTTATTTATTTATTTATTTTTTAACATTTGAGTACCTTAAAGCGTTCACATCGAAAATATCTTTAATTACCTAAATGAGTGTCTCCCTATGAGGCCAAATCAGAAATATACGTGGCAGAGTCCTCTCAGGTGGGTGGATGGTCTTACATGAGGCAATTTCTACGGAACTATAGAAGTCTGCCTAGATAAGTCTCTGTGGTAAGTATGGGCTGCGGTCGACGGAAAAGGGCGTCCACACAGGAACTGATGAGCGACGAGCAAGTGTGCAAAGTCAGTGAACGTCAGTAAAATGAGCGATTCATTCATTCATTCATTTCCTAAGCCGCTTGATCCTAATTATGGTCACAGGGAGGCTGGCGCCCATCTCAGCCAACTCTGGGCGAAGGCAGAGTACACCCTGAACAGCTCGACATTTCAAGGTATTCACACACCTAGAGGCAATTTGGAGCAACCAGTCAGCCTACTGTGCATGTTTTTGCAATGTGGGAGGAAACCGGAGTACCCGGAAGAAACCCACGCAAACTCCACACAGAAACGACTTGGCCAAGCCTGGGAATCAAACCCAGGACCTTCTTGCTGTGAGGCAAACGTGCTAACCACCACACCCCCGTGCCGCCGAAATCAGCGATTCAAGCGAAAACCAATCAGAGCTTATAGATAGCGTTGATTGACAGATGCCGCTAAAACACAGATGCCAGCATTTCCTGTGAGTATGTATTTATATACATTGAAGTCTTCCCGGTTCATGATGCACATGAGTCTCCATTCTATACTTGCTGCACGATGATAATAATAATAATAATAATAATAATAATAATAATACTATTGATGATGATAATATGAACTAAAGCTCAAAAACTCGCCCGATACTGCTCACAGTTTCACTCGGAAAGCTTTTTAAGCAGGAGACATGTGAGAGGGGGTTACCTAGGCAACAGGAGCTGGCAGCACTTCGGCGGCGACGCGTTTCGCGTCCCTCGTCAGGTGATTCACGTGTAGTTCAGCGGTGAAGCCATTTGATTCCGTGTGATGCATGTGCTGTCATGTTCTATCCTTAAAACGATTTTAGTAGCATGAGGTACGTCACGCTGAACATCTGTGATCCCTTTTGATCTAGTTTTCTCCTAAATGGAAAGTTCTCTCCAGATATCTGCGATCTAAATGCAGTGAGACGTGTTTGCTCTCTTACACCGAGTGAGCTGCGGCCTGATTTATTTCCCCGAGCGGGCAGAGCAGTGACGCGAGCGTCGGTGTGAGCGCTACTACACCTCTGAACGTCTTGTTCGCAGGAGTCAGAACTCGAAGGGTCGTCAGAAGTTCCGGGACGCCGTGCTGGGAGACGAGACGAAGAAGAGGAAGAGGAAAGACGTGGAGCAGCTTCCTGATGTCTCTCGGGTGGAGGTGGAGGAGGCATGTTCAGCCTTTATTTTAGTACTGCTACGAGTACTATGGTGGTTAGCACATCCGCTAACACCATAGTCTGGGTCCGAGTCCCGCCGAGGGCATTTCAGAGGGTGCAGAGTATGCATGTTCTCTCCGTGCTTGTGTGGGTTTCTTCCGGGGTACTCCGATTTCCTCCCACCATCCAGACACATGCACATTAGGCTAATTGGCTGTTCCAAAGTGCCCCTTGGTGTGTGTGTGAGTGTGAATGCTTGTGTGTGTTGGCCCTGGGAATGACTGGCAAGCTTTCAGGGTGTACCCCGCCTTTCCCCAGAGTCGGTTGATATAGGGTCCAGCCTCCCCACGACCCTAATAAAGGATGAAGTAATTCAGCATGTGAAAGAATAAATACTAATACTGCTAATAAACATCCAGCTGCAAGCAGCAATGACGGGGCCAAGCAGACATATAGGGTACAGGGTATAGATGCCATGGGAACCTCTTTTGTGAAGGGCGTGACTCTGTGCACTCACAGCAAGGTTTAATTAATCAAAGATTGGCTGTGATATGAGCTACAGCAATAGATAAGGTCGTGATTGATGATTTGTCCATCAAGCACGATCGCAGAACAGGAAATGACAACAGGTTTATACCTCAAGGTCAAAAAAATATCAAGTCTTGATTTGAGTGAATGAGTGATATGAAGAGTAAAGACAAAAATTATATGCTTGTGCTTGATTATAGCACCTCAAGCAGATTTTTCTGGATGCTCTTGAAGTGTCCACTGACAACATAAGCTCACTTCCTGTTTGGCACCGTCGCCATGGGAGTTCATTGGACGACAGCCCAATCTGTTTATCTATTGCCCTAGCAAAATTCTTTGGGTAAGTTTTCCTCAGAACCCTCTTTAGGTGATGCGTACCAAATTTGGTGGTGATCGGGTCGATGATGGGGTAAGTTCAAAAGCTTTTCTTCGTCCATTCATAATAAGAGGAAAATCCAATATGGTGGACTTGAACCCCGACGGGTGCGTTCCAATCACCATCAGCTGAAATCGAATGGGCGTGTCTTTTTGTCCTTGTGTGTCATCATGAGCTCGGCCTGTGTGAGTCTGCAGTAGATAGAAATCGGCCCCAGCCCAGCTGCATGCTCTGATTGTTATAAAGTAGTAAATGATGTAATGGGAGGGATGGAGGGATTTATTCATTCAGAAACTTCTTCTCGTCTGATGTAAGTGTCTGTATTGTAATGTGCCCTTCGAGCACCAGGGGCAGATGAGTTTAACCCCGACTCGCTAATGTCTGAATCTTTGCCTCTTGCTTGTCCTGCAGGCTTTAGTCGACCTCCAGCTGCACGCGGGGGTCCAAGTCCATTTTCACTCGACGTGGAAGGACTTCACTAATCACGTTACCATGTCAACCAAGGCAGTAGCTGAAGCGCCGTTCAAGTGAGTGGGTGGCAGATGCTCGTCTCTCTCTCCCTCTCTGGCTCTTTTTCTTTGTCTCTCTCTCTCTCTCTCTCTTTTCTTTCATTCTGTCTCGCTCTCTTTCTCTCACGCTCTCTCTCTCCCTCTCTGTCTCTTTTTCTTTGACTTTCTCTCTTTTTCTTTCATGCTGTCTCTCTGTCTCTCTCCCTCTCTGTCTCAGTCTATTTATCTCTCCCCGTCTCTTTCTCTCTCATTCTCATTTTATCTCTCTTTCTCTCTATCGATTTCTCTCTCTTTCTCTCCATTTTCTTTGACTCTGTCACTCTCTTTTCTCTCTGTCTCCTTTTTATCTCTCTCTTTCTCTCATGCTGTCTCTCACTCACTTTTTATCTCTCTCTCACGCTTTATCTCTCTTTCTCGCTCTCTATCTCTCCCTGTCTTTTCTCTCTCTCTCTCTCTCTCTCTCTCTCTCTCTCTTTATCTCTCTCACACACTTTCTCTGTCTCTCTTTTTCTCTGACTCTGTCTCTCTATCTCTCTGTCTCCTTTCTATCTCTCTCTCTCTCTCTCAGGCTGTCTCTCTCACTCACTTTTTATCTCTCTCTCTCTCTTGCTATATCTCTCTCTATCTCTCTCACACTCACTTTTTATCTCTCTCTCTCTCTTGCTATATCTCTCTCTATCTCTCTCACACAGTTTCTCTGTCTCTTTCTCTGTTTTGCTGTCTCTCTCTCTCTTTGTCTGTCTGCGTGTCTCTCCTCTCTCTATGTCTTTTTCTCTCTCCCCCTCTCTTTCTGTCTGTTCGGTTCGTGGTGTTTAGAGTTAAGGTTGTTCTGATGAAGCTGAGAGGTCGGACAGGGTCGCAGCTCTGTGTGTGTGTGTGTGTGTGTGTGTGTGTGTGTGTGTGTTTAAGGCGGGAGCGAGAGAAGACTGGGTTTAGTTTTTGTCTGGAAAGCGAGTGGGCAGGTGGTCAGAAGGTGGAGCGCTCCGGGAGAGGACTTCTCCAGGTGTGGAAGAGACAGATCCAGCAGCTGAACCGCGTCAGCGCAGACATGGCTACAGCCATCCTCAGCACCTATCCTTCTCCTCAGCTTCTTATTCAGGTTAATAAACACTTCATAACATGTATACGTCTGAATAACCGCGTATGTAGGGCACATGATGCATCAGGGGTGGGGCATGAATAATAACAAATGATCTGTAGTAACCACGTGTAGATCCCTCTTCATATGCAAGAGCAGTGTGAGCAGCACTACATATAACCTTTATAACCCCTTAATGACCTCCCGGCATACTGCGATCCTTTATTAACATTTATGAAGACTTCTTTTAATGGATATGTTCTTATACTTATATAAAACCTCAGTTTGGATGTCAATTCGACCCCATGACCTCACAGTACTCTAGCATGACTTTTGCTAAGTTACATAATGGTGATGTCACAAAATTTCGTATCGTATTTAGCATCAAGGAAAGTACCTAGCTGTAGTCCACGTGTCCGTACGTTCCAGAGTGTAGATCTGTAAAGATTGTTCTAAATTTATACATCAGGGGAAAATACTACACCGCTCATCGGGTCACAGGGAGGCTGGAGCCCATCTCAGCCGTCTCTGGGTGAACACGGACACCCTGAAGAGCTTGCCAGTCCATCACAGGGCCAACACACACTCAGCCATTCACACTCACACTTAGGGGCCGTCTGGAACAGCCGTCTTGCCTAATGCGCATGTCTTTGGACTGTGGGAGGAAACCGGAGTGCCTGGAGGAAACTCACGCAAGCACATCCAAAATGCCATTCAGAAACACCCTCACCGAGTCCGAGACTCGAACACAGAACCTTCTTCCTGTCAGGTTGATGTGCTAACCACTATGCCACTGTGCTGCCCATTCCATGTGATCTTTTTTTATTTATTTATTTTTTAAGTGGGTGTGTGTGTGTGTGTGTGTGTGTGTGTGTGTGTGTGTGTGTGTGTACAGCAATCTCTGTGTGATGTCACTGCATTTCATCCAGTGCACGTTTCTGATTCCCAGGCATACACGCGCTGCAAATCAGACCGTGAAAAAGCCGCGCTGCTATCAGACGTGCTGATTCGGCGTGGAGAAGGAGTGACGTCGACGACGCGCAGGATTGGCCCAGAGCTGTCCAAGCGCATCTTTCTTTTAATGATGTCATCAGACCCCGAGCAGACCCTGGATTCCGTGGCATAACCACTGCGCGTGCAGATGTGACGCCTTCCTGTGTGACATGAAGAAACAGATTTTTTACGCTGATTTGTTTTTCTAAACATTTTATTCCTTTTTTATTAAATATTTTCTCTCAGCCTGATGTGATTTTGTTATGCTTCCGATACAGAGAGTGTGCCTTTAGGGTACCTTGCGCTCTCTCTCGCTCTCTTTCTCTCTCTCTCTCTCTGTGTCAGTGAATGATAACAGACTACCGAGCTCCTTTCACATACACTGTGTGTTCCTCAGAAGCTCTCTACACTTAAAGCAATTTTCTCGTGACACTGACCCACCACTTGATAGACCGTAAAGGATTTAAGGTCATCGTCTCTCTCTCGCTCCTTCTCTCTTGCTTTTCTCACTTTCTCTCTCTCTCTCTCTCTCTGTCTCTCTCTCTTGTGCTCTCTCTCTCTCTGTGTTTTTCTCATTTTGCACTCTTTTCTCCACGTTCACACTCCACCGGTGTATGACAGGGCATCGGTAATTGCGGAACCAACAATTTGCTTACTCTTGCCATGTTATTTTGGTGTTATTTTTTTTTTTAAAACAACGGCTTAAAACGTTACACCAGACCTGTCATTTCTCCCTCCAGCTAAAAGCACTCCCTGTGCTGAACCACGCTGCAGTGGCGCAGGTCTATAGAGGCTCATGGCTCATTTCCAGCACATTAGCCAATGGCTCCTGACAAGGAGTGGCGTCTTTCATGAAACGAGCGGTGGGCTATCGAGTCGTTAAATATGCTCAAGAGATGAGCGCCGTGTCCCAAAACCTTTCTCCCAAAAGGCTGCAGGATTCACCGATTTCTTTCCTAAAGACTTGTGTGGGTGTTATGTGTGGAGGAACACAGTTACTCAATGTGTTTTTATGGGGAAAAAATAATGACATAATATACAAATTATAGTTTCATATTATAGGGCCAGAGCCATCTCTATTTCTTGAGGCGGCTAAGGTCGTTTAACATCTGCCGAACACTGCTGGATGTTTTATGAGTCTGTTGTAGCCAGCGCTATCCTCTATGCTGTTGCATGCTGGGGCAGCAGGTTGAGGGTTGCAGACGCAAACACACTGAATAAACTGATCCACAAGGCCAGTAACGTTGTGGGGATGGAGCTGGACTCTCTGACGGTGGTGTCGGAAAGGCGAATGTTGTCCAAAATAAAGACGATACTGAACAATACCTCCCACCCGCTTCACAACCTGCTGATCAGTCACAGGAGCTCGTTCAGTGAGAGACTGATACCACCTAAATGTACCACTGAACCACACAGGAAATCATTCCTACCTGCGGCCATTAAACTATACAACTCCTCCATATAGCAACAACATCCACTGTTATACATTTACATTCTACTGTTTATCATATCGATAATACTGTACATATTACTCACTGACACGATTCATTCTGTATGTGTTTATATAGATATTAGTAACTTCTAATTTAAGACTTAATCATAATGTGCATGTCTTTGGCGTGTGGAAGGAAACCAGAGTACCCACAGGAAACCCACGCAAGCATTTTCACTCACAAAAACATCCTCGCCGAGCTTAGGACTCGAACCCAGGACCTTCTGTGAGATGGACGTGCTATTGGGTAGTCAGAGGAAGTGTATACATTGTTCTGTCCATTCCAACATGTGTATTTTAAGATCAACACCGTCCTGTTTCCTGACTTGCACTGATGCACGACTGGAAGCCATTTTTCCTTTCACTTGCAGTGAGCATAAATTTTGTTATCTACCTACGCTGCCGCATTGTGTCCTTGTAATCTGTTCTTGTAGAATAACAGTTTCGCTCACCGCCTGAGCTGTCAGTGAGTCTTCCCCTCGCTATTGGATGGAGATTAATATGGACCGGAGGTGGCAGTGGGTCATCGTTGACTCGTGCCACTCTCGATCACAGGAGCACTGCCACAATGAGCCGTTAGTCGCTGTCTCTCAGCCGACTCTCTCCACTCAGCTGAGCTGCCTGAAATTCACCTCCTTATCGGCCAGCAGACAGCAGGGGGATGGTGGGGGTGGGTGTGTGAGGTCGGAGCTGCTTAGTGAGTGTTGATCAGCATTTATTTGAAAATAGTCCCATTTTTACACACTTTTTCTATTTTGGGACAGCTCTGATTACAGGACATTTACGTTCATTCTCTTTTCTTTCGTTTTTTTGATTTCATGATGTGACAGTTGGCTGTACATCAACACTGGCCTTGCAGGGTTCAGGATGGTTTTACCCAGTAACTGGAGGTTTGAGCCGTGAACTGCTGAATAAAATGGTAATTTAGTCGGTATTGACACCAGCATGGATGTATATCATCAGAGCACAGTCATATCGTTTAGTGAGCAGCTAAAACCCTCACACGTTTAAGGGTGTATTATCTCATTAAAGTGTCCCTGTGGTGAATTAGCGTTCCTAGCTCTTTAAAACGATCATATATAACATCAGCAGTTCCTTCCGGCAACATCAGCCCCTGCCCGATTTTAAAGTGTGCGCGAGTGTTATGACTCTAGGCATGCGCAGAGACATGTTGCTTTTCTGATTGGCTGTTCCAGCCTGGTAGCGATGTGAACTCATTTAATTGGCTGGGCTGCGTTACTGACCCTTATTGCATAACACATTATCGGCCAGTGCTGAGCACAAACAACAAGCGCAGAAATCACGGAAAACATTTCTTTTTGTTCTTAAACCAACTGACGGCAGGAAAGCCGAGTCGGCAAAACGTTAGCTGCATAAACCATTTTGGATTCACCGTCACGCTCATCTCTGGCAGCGTTCTTGTTCTCAGCGTCACTAGAATGTGACGTCTGACCGTCTCCACAAGAGACGTCAACTCCGCCCAATGCATTGATGTCACTTCCAGGGGTAAAAACTGCTAATCCCCGTAGTTCAGCCCCCGCAAGAAATCCATGGTATAAAATTACCAGTTTTGTGCTTTTTATGGTCATTTATGTTAAAATCAGCTTCTGTATCACTTAAACGTGTTACGTGCGCACAGATTATGCTGTAAGGATGAATCATATCAGTACTCTTTAAGGTTCACTTAAGTATCTTTAACATGAAAATATCATAAAGTTCAGCAGTGAAACACAAGTGAAAAAGGACATGCTTCAGCTGTTGTTTATTTTATTTACACATTTAAAAAGTAATATCTAAACATTTAATTTTATTATTTAACACAAACATTATTAGACATTATAAACATCTTTTATATAAAACAACGTTTCCTCATTTATATTATTTTATTGCTATATACACTACCCGGACACACACACAAAACTTACATTCTGTCGGAGCGCATTTATCCTTGATCACAGCATGTAATCTCCATGGCGTTGTTGCTCCAGTTGGTCCGGTCGAGGCTCAGCAACATT
>JBCNYH010000021.1:45406650-45419573 GCA_039654325.1 Tandanus tandanus | reverse complement strand
CCCAGAGTCCTGACCTTAACCCTATTGAAAGTTTTCGGGATGTGCTGGAGAAGACTTTATGGAGGGGTTCAGTTTTTTCCTCATCGACTCAAGACGTCGGTGAGAAACGAACCCGACACTGGATGGAAATCAATGTCATGATTACACGATTACATGCTGTATTCAAGGCTAAAGTCACTCCAAAAAAATATTAGTGTGCAATTTTTTTATTTTTTATTTTTTTGTCCAGGCAGTGTGTGTGTGCTTTATTATAGAAATGAACACTACAGTTCTGCATGAGCTTGTATAAAGACTCTCCACACCAATAAATATAACTATAAACAGACAAATAGTACAATGTGGGATTTTATAATAAATCTGTTATAACTTGTAATGTTGTGGTAGGAAAGAATAAAACTCTGGGACATGCGATTCCCAGAAAACAATCCCTTTAGGATAATAACAGTAACACTGGCTCCTCACCCCATACTGTAATTGATTATTTTCCTATAACATCACACCCTAATGGGTGTTTGTACAAATTCCAAATGACTAATAACAGGAAATGAATCACGTAGCTTTCATGTCGAGTTCCTTTGATGGTTGTGCCGTGATGAGTGTGAAGGCTGGTTGGTTTTCATGTCAGTTCAGCTCAGGTTGCTTTGTTGCTGAAGGAGGCAGAAGGGTGTTAAGGACCCTGACCGCCTGGGGGAAAGAAGCTGTTCCCGAGCCTGGCATTAACAGCCTGGATGCTTTACTACCGTCTGCCAGAGAGCAGAGAAGAAAAGACGGCGTAGTGTGAGTCATGTACAATGCTGGTGGGCTTGAGGATGATACCTTCCTCATGACCGAGGTCCCTGATGATGTCCTTGACTGGATTTCACCTTTATTGTAGGAGACGGCCTACTGGAAAAGGGGCGATATAGCATTGTGGCAGTTGTGTGGCGAGGTTAATGTGAAAGCCTAGAATAAGACACGCATGACCGGGGCTTTCTTTTCCTTGTCAATCATCTGCTCATTTTGCTTGCGTTTTGCTAACATCGTTACTTAGCAAAGTGCACAAAAGCAGACCTACTCTGTCGAGAACGAAGGAAAACGTGACCCATTGTAGAATTTTCTCTCTCCGCTCTGCATTCTATCTCTCTCTCTCTCTCCCCTTCTCTGAGCCTCACTCGTGTTTCTCCCTGAACATCCCTCCACCAGAGGGCAGGCTTGCTTCATACTCGCATCAGTTTCTCAACAGAGAACGCTCTGTCTCTGGAGGAACGGAGGGAACTAACACGAATGGGCGGAAAAAGTCAGGAGTCAAAAAGAAATCATACAGCACGCTATTCATGACAGGTTATTCCAACAACTTTCAGTCCAGGGACATGACACTGCCGTTGTTTGGCTTATATATTCATTTATTTTTAGGTTTCACCCCTCGATCTGTGTTTTGGAAGCAAATTTTAAAAGCCCAGAGCCTGACGCTGTGCTCTTGTGAATAGGGCAGCTTTTAAAGGAGTCTAAAAAAAGTACGTTCGTTTAATTCGGGCCGTACGGCGGTGTAGTGGATGGCATGTCCGCCTCATAGAAAGATGGTCCTGGGTTCGAGTCCCAGGTTCGGCGAGGGCGTTTCTGTGTGAAGTTTACATGCTCTCCCTGTGATTCCGTGAATATCCCGTAATGGCTGTTGCCCCTAGGTGTGAGTGTAAATGGTTGTGTGTTGCCCTGTGATGGATTGTTGAGCTGTTCAGGGTGTACCCTGCCTTCACCCAGAGTTGGCTGAGATAAGCTCCAGCCCCCCGGAGACCCTAATAGGATTAAGCATTGTGGCAAATGAAGGGATGAATGAATTCTTTTGATTTGTGTTTTAAACACTGATAGATCGGTAAAAGTTGCTATATTAATTTTTTAATGTTAATTCTTATGTAATCTAATAATACCTTAATTGAATGCTTTTAAGGCTGTATTTATAGATAGAATATTGTTCTCATCCCCCGCCAAAGCCTAGTGTTTAGAGTTGGATACGGTAATACCGTGTGTCTGTCAGTTACACACCTTCGCTGTTTCTGATCATTCAGACATTCATATTTCAAACAATAACTTCGCCTCAACACCATTTGCAGATTTACCTTCAAACCCTTTCACAAGAGTTCAAAGCACCATAACCTTGACCTACTTTTTCAAGGTCATATTGAGGTCAGATTGTCAAATCAATCAAAGTTGGCCTTTGCCGTGCAATTATTGATCATCAATTCATCATAGAACCTTCATATTATAAACATAAATCTACCTCAACACCCTCTTGCAAGAGTGTAGAAGACCATGAAGTTTGACCTACTTTTTCTAGGTCAAATTGAGGTCAAATTGAGGTCACTTTTTTCTAAATTCTTCGCTGTGTGATTACTAATTATCAATTTGTCATAGAACCCTCATATTTTAAACATAAATCTACCTTAGCAGCCCCTTGCAAAAATTTAGAGGACCATAAACGTGATTTATTTTTTAAGGTCAAATTGAGGCCACCTTGTCAAAATTCATCAAAACTGGCATTTGTGTGCAACTACCGATTGCCAAATTGACACAGAATCTTCATATTTGAAACCCAACTATATTTCCACACCTTCCCACTTGAGTTCAAAGCACCATGAACTTGACCTACATTTTGAAGGTCATACTGAGGTCAGATTGCCAAATTTTGCAAAATTGGCATTTGCTGCATGCTTACTGATCATCAATTTGCCATAGGAGCTTCATATTTTAAATATTAGTCCACCTCAACATCCTTTCGCATGAATAAAGACGACCATAAACTTGACCTATTTTTTCAAAGTCAAACTGAGGTCACTGTCAAAATTCATCAAAATTGGCTTTTGCTGCACAATTACTGATTGCCAAATCTACACAGGACCAACTTCATCTCAATAGCCTCTCACATAAGCTTGGAGCACAATGGCCGTGACCTACTTTCTCAAGGTCAGATTGAGGTCGCTTTCTCAAAAATAATCAAGATTGGCATTGATTGCGCAATAATTGATCATAAAATAGAAAAATGACCGTCATATTTAAAGTACAGCTCCATCTCAATACCTTCTTGCATGACCTTTGAGGACCTTGACCTTGACCTGTTTTTTTCAATGTCAAGCTGATGTAAATTTATTCTAATTAATCAAAATTGGCTTTCGCTGCATGATTACTGATCATCAATTTATTGCAGAACCTTATTTGAAACATACAGTCTCCTCAACACCCTTCACATAAGTTTAGAGGACCATGAGCTTGACCTATTTTTCAAGGTCAAACTGGGGTCATGTTTTAAAAATTATTTAAAATTGGCCTTCGCTGCACGATTACTGATTCCCAAATTGACAAAGGACCTTCATATTTAAAATATAACTCCATCTTAACTCCACCCATCCTTGTCAGAATTGGTCTTCACCATGCAGTTACTGATTAACTATTCTGCCACTGCGTTGACGGGGAAAATGGATCCACTGGATCTACTTGTTTAAACGTGACTTTATTTTCCTTCAATCTATCACTCTGTTTAATTTGCTTTAGGTTGCTCACATGATATTCTTCTCCATGACCTGCTCTATCATCTATGAGGTTATGATGAGTCCACTCATTAATCTGAAGTGTCACATTAATGAAAAATTCCACGCTGAACGATTTGCGTATTAATCTTTAGAATCAATGTGTAGTCTTCAGTTGCATCCAAGAATGAAACTGAATTGAATTGACTTTCATTGACATGCTGGTCTGGTTTCCCACTGCTTTAACATTTTCTTCATTACCCACAATGCAGTTCAACTAGCTTCCAATATTACTGCAGCAGAAATGAAGCAGCATATAAGTTAAACTTCTGATCTCCTATTAAGACAACCTGTAGAAAACTCGGAATTCCTACTGGGAATTTTGGAAATATTCTCTTCATCTCTGAGTTCAGTATGTGACATCATATCAACACGGCCACCTTCATGACCAACAGTAAACCAAGTAGCACTGATATGTTTAAGAGTTTTATTTGCTATACTCCTCCTTGTACTGTATACTAGTCATTGTGCCATGTCTAGCTGAAGATAGCGATGCATCGGAGCTTCAGTGCTTTAGTGTGTCTAGCTCTCTCACCTCATCTCTCATCTGAACGATCTGTAACAACAGATCAGCTTCCAAAGCTTCAGCTTTCACACTTATACCACCATCACCACCAACGTGCTTGTGGTCTTGTAGATCGCTTATGAAAGTCTCTCTAGCTGCATTGCACTATCGGACTTCTGAATTTCTGAAGTTCAATTTGAGAAAGATAAAAAAAAATAAGATAGTTGAAGGTATGAACTACTATAAAAAAATGTTAATGAGAAATAAATTCTTTCATGATGCGCCATCGCATAAAATGTAACTATAAATGGATAAAAGTGCTTTAAATTGTTGTTTAATTGAAAAAAATTAAATAAATTCTTGTAGGCCGGGCGGCACAGTGGTGTAGTGGTTAGCATGTTCGCCTCACAGCAAGAAGGTACTGGCTTCGAGACCTGGGCTCAGCAAGGGGGTCACCTTAGGCTGATTGGGTGTTCCAAATTGCCCCTAGGTGTGAGTATGTGTGTGTGTGTGTTTCCCTGCGATGGACTGGCAAGCTGTTCAGGGTGTACCCCGCCTTCAAACAGTGTCGGCTGAGACAGGCTCCTGCCTCCACGCGACCCTAATAAAGGATTCAGCAGTTCAGCAAGTGAGTGCGTACTCAAAAGCCATTTAGTATAGTATAAAAGTATGAAAGAGATAAAACACTGCTCTTATTCAAAATTATTCATTTCCTGATGGTAACAGTAACCCCGTCTCGTCCCAGTGCTCTGGTGTTGGTTATTGTCTGATAACAGTACACCCCAAAGTGATTTATTACTTCCATCAAGGAGGTTATGTTTGTATGTTTGTGTATTAGCAGGATTACCTCAAAGTGTATGCGAGGAATTTCATGAAATTTCTACCAGAGGTGGGGCTTAGGACAAGAAAGATCTCATTTGATTTTAGGGATGATCCAGATTAAATTCTAGTTCCAGGATTTTTTTTAAAGGGTTCTTTATCATCGTGAGATTTTTGACATTTCAATTCATGTGGGTGGGTTGCTTGGCAGAGGTTTGCGCTCTTCGAGTGCTCTGGTTCCTTATGTGTTCCATTTATTTATTTATTCCAAACCAATTTATCTGTCACTGGAACAGGATCGTTTCAACTGACCCTACTTGGAAATTTCTTAATGGGATTACAAGTATTATTCAACTTTGATGAAAAACCTGGGTAGCACACTGGCGCAGAGGTTAGCATGTCCTCCTCACAGCAAGAAGGTCCCGGGTTCGATTCCCGGGCTCGGGTGTTTCTGTGTGGAGCTTGCATGTTCTCCCCATGCTTGCGTGGGTTTCTTCCGGGTACTAAAGTTTCCTTCCACAGTCCAAAAACATGCACATTAGGCTAATTGGCGGTTCCAAATTGCCCCAGGTGTGAGTGTGAATGGTTGTAGGTGTGTTGGCCCTGCGATGGCCTGGCGAGCTGTCCAGGGTGTACCCCGCCCTCGCCCAGAGTCGGCTGAGAGGTACACGGCGACCCTAATTAGGATTAAGCGGCTTTGAAAATGAATGAATGAGGATGAATGAAAAACCCACCCTTTATTTGAAGCCACGCCATGTCGACACACTTTATCATAGAGAAACATGATTCAAACACTTAGTCACAAGACTTTGGACTTTATTAAAATAGATCGTTGTTTTCATGCCATGCACCGTTTTTACAAAACAAATGTCCACCAAGCTGCAGGCAACCATTAAAAATTTCTGCAGGGATTTTATAGTTCTACTCATTATTCTTTATTAGTTTTATTCTTTTGGCTGTACTATCCTTCCTTGCATGCTGTTTATGTGCACCGGACTGAACTGTGCATCATGGAAACACTTGAGAAAATCACACCCTGTACCTTTAGAAGTGAAGCGTAAAGCCATGGTAGGCCTCAGAAACCCTGATCACTATCTTTCCATCTGCCATTCACTCACTCGCTCACCACTCCATCTCACTTTACAGACTAAAGCTCACTGTGGGAGGCTCATCTCTCCAAAGGGACAGCTCGAGCGAGGAATCAGGCCCACTTTCCAATTCCCGCTTTACTCTCCGTCGTACCCACCGCCCGAAGGGACCGCTAATCAATGCTGCACTCTCATTCCAGCTCGTGATCTCCGTCCTCCAGCAACATGATGCGATTGCTAATTGTGTGGTGGTTGTATGGCTGTCTATCAAATACGAGCTGAGTCATTCTTTATGATGTTTTCAAGGCTGTGATTTATTCATTTCAAACCATCGCTACCTGGAGAGTCCCTGGGCGGTCTGTCCGCAAGGCTGAAGTTTTGATAAACTGTGTCTCAGGGAGTCTCTGGAGGATGTGTGTGTGTGTGTGTGTGTGTTGGGGCTACAGGCAACAAAAGCCTGTCCAAGGCTGAAGGAGTGTCCTGCACCAGCGCCACTCAGTATTCATTACACACAGTCACCCTCCGGGCCGTTTTTATTACCATTCCAATCAGCAGCCAGCGAGATTGCGCGATCTGCGGAAGCAAATTGGGAATAGTCTTTGATGTAGGAGTTGAAAAAATGTTTCTGCAAGAGGAAGCTCTGTATACACACCCCCGGTTTAGGAAAACAGTGACATTAGTAGTATTTTCGGATTCTAAAATAGTGCCTTGTGTGTGTGTGTGAGAGACTTACTGAGAGCTGGGATCCAACTAAAAGGCTATAAGGGCAATTTTATGCTGTCATACATGCAGAATCAGGTGATTTGTTCCTCTCATGTGTGTGGGACTGAGGGGATTTTACTCGCAGGTGTGCTCAAGCGACCAATTTTTACCCTCTCTTTCTTTTTTTTTTAATCTCATGCATGCCGTACTGAAGGATTACACGCACCTCAACTCCAAGGACCAGAATCCCCAGCAACATCACCATCCTTGTCCTTATTCCATGATAGACACTTTTCCTGCCTCTCCCAGTCTCCGTGGTTGACCTGATTCCTCTTTTCCGAGTCATTGATGGATTTTTGCAACACAGCCACACTGACAGCCATAGTTCTCCCCAAAACTCACACTTTGCTGCACAGAGGATGATGAAAAAAGACATAAGCTGTCATTCCTCACGTGTCAGTCACTCACGTCTGCTTCTGGAAGAAAAACACTCGATCCCTGTCTCTGCTGAAAGAACCATGCTGAGGAACCTGGTTCAGAGCTAGAGCTGTAACTGTAACAGCTGTACATTAAGACAGTTGTACAATTAAGATGGCTGGTGTGGTGGTGCAGCAGGAAACATTACCACCTCAAATCTCCCCAGATAGTCTAAATGACGCTGTATTGCCCCATGTGTGAATGTACGAAAATGATGATTACAAATGACCTTTTTTTTAAGAACGCTTGAGAGAATGTTTCACAAGGCATCTGGTTGCGATGAGAAGAGTGCACTGCGACTGGGATCCAATGAGGCTTAATAAATAAAATCAATCAGCTAAAATAAACATCAGTTAATATTAGCCTTCTGTCTTGTGGATATTTTGGGAAACTGAACCAACTCTGATAGGGCAGCGTGTGGCTTAGTGGTTAAGGTGATGGGTTACTGATCCGAAGGTCAGTGGTTCAATCCCCACTATTGGGCCCTTGAGCAAGGCCCTTAACCCTCAATTGCTCAGCTGTATAAAAAATGATAATTGTAAGTCGCTCTGGATAAGAGCTTCTGCCAAATGCTGTAAATGTAAATTGTTACAAACAAACAAAAATGACCATTTCTACTTGAGCCCAGTTACTTTATAAACTCGAGGGATGTAGCTGAGGTTGAAGAACAGTTAAATGTACCCATTCACTCCCCAGGTTTATTAACTAAAGATGAAATACAGTGTTATCTTAGAAATAGAATGGAATCAACCATGATGTCTTTCTGAAACCATTTGCTTACTCCTGTGCGTGAGTATCAATGATTCCTGCACCTCGTGCCATGATCTGGAGAGTATAAACATAGCGCTCTTGCCACCAGATGATCAATGAAGATGTCGACTCCCATTTCATTTTGTTTACACTAAATATCAAGAGGGCGGCATGGTGGCGTAGTGGTTAGCATGTCCACCTCACAGCAAGAAGCTCCTGGGTTTGAGTCCCGGGCTCAGTGAGGGTGTTTTTGAGCAGAGTTTGCATGTTCTCTCTGTACTTGTGTGGGTTTCCTCCGGCCGTTCTAAATTGCCCCAGGTGTGTTAGTGAGTGTTAATGGTTGTGTGTGTGTTGGCCATCTGATGGCCTGGTGAGCTGTTCAGGGTGCACCCTGCCTTCACTCAGTGTCGGCCGAGATAGGTGCAGCCTCTCCGTGATCCTACTTGTAGGATTAAGCAGTTCGGCAAGTGAATGAGTGAGTGAGTGAGTGCGTAAATGTTCAAAGAATATTTCAGTAGCCCTCCCCAGTGCTGAGATATACCTTTACCTCCCCAGTATCCTGTAAGAGAATCACTACACAACACATGAGCATGTTGTTCGGCAGTTCTCTGGTTTATTTCACAACTTTCAGGGCTTTAATACATTGATGTTCTAGTGTGGAAAGGCATCACAGGATCAGTCAGCTCAAACAAAGCGCAACGTGCAATTAACGTGATAGATAGGATGTTTTCAGAGTCTTTCTGATTGCTACGCATGGGCCTTTGTTTAAAAAAAAGAATAAAAGAATCAAAATAAAAGGAACCAACACAAGCAAATAGGGTGTGCCCAATTTAACCCAACAGTGAACAGCACAGTGAAAAAGTGGTAAGTTTTGAAGTAACTTCAAACAACAGATGCAGTCTCTCTCAGTAAAATGCGCTACCCTAGTTTTATCTCTCTTGGAATCGTATGCCTTCTTCCATTGGTTAACACTTGATCTCAGACTTTTCTCCTTTCTACAAATGATGTTGCAGTGCCATCCTTTTTACAAGTTTTTGCATATGCACATGATTGTTCGTTCAGTAGCGCGGTCCTGTTATGGTAAACAGACACACAGAACCAAAACAGTGGATGTAATGGTTTCACCGGGAAACTTTTTTTATTCAGCCAAAATGAACTGATTATGTAAGATAAAACACATGCGCTAGTGGCTTGGGAATGGGTAGTGTTGTGGCAAAAAGTGTCCAGTTCATGATCCAAGGGATCCAAATTCATTTTTCAGGTGTTTATTTAGCCTTTAGGAAAAGAAAAGAAAGAATAAACTCCTCATACATAAATCATCCAGTAATCAAATAATTCAGTAAATCATACAATTGCTTTTCTATAGGTATAATCATTAACAATTTACATATATATTTCATTAGAGATGACTTCATTGGACAGTTGTCCTTTTCAGGATTACGAATGTATTTAAATAAAGGAAATATGATCCCTCATTCCAAAGATATTATTTCAGTATTCATATTCATGTTGATGCTGTTAATGATCAAAAGTTAATTCCAGTACGTGATAGGGAAGTCCAGCAATTTGCATAAGGGCAGCGGTGGCTTAGCGGTTAAGGGGATGGGTTACTGAGCCGAAGGTCAGCGGTTCAATCCCACGATCACCACCGATGGGCCCTTAACCCTCAATTGCTGAGTTGTATAAAAATCATAATCGTAAGTCATTTTGGCTGTAAATTTGTAAGGTTTATGGAGGACCAAATATATGACATTATTACGACATTTTAGACCGGCAGGCCACAGGCATTCCTCAGTTCATGGGTCCAAAACACACAGTGCCCCCAGTGGCGCCTGATACCCCCGATTTTTTCCTCCACAGTAGCTTTAAAGTTTTGTAGTGTTTCCAGTGATAGAGTGTTAGGGTTTTTCCTTTCTATTCTTCTTCTTTTTCTTCTGTAACATATTTAATCCACACCCACTATGTTTTCAGTGCTGCCTTTAAGCTTCCTATTCGGGACTCCCTCAGCTATTTCCATCAGTTTCCACTATTCGTATTTAGCCTCAGGTATATTAAGCACCACTTTGGCATGGAGCTATCTTGAATTATTGCATTATCCTGGTATGTAAACCGATTTTTCCAGCCAACTGAGGCAGGAAGTAAAGTATAATCCATCACAGCCTTTCACACTGTCCGGGCCGACAGAGACTGCACCTCAAGTGGTAAGCGGAAAGGAGGGGGTCTTGCCGTTCTTGTCAATAACCGGTTTTGTAACCCCGCCCATATAACCATCAAAGAGCGGAGTTGTGGACCGGACATTGAACTGTGTGCTGTTGGACTCAGACCATATTATTTGCTTGGGGAATTTTCCCATGCACTGTTTCCACATGGCTGTTTATGTTCCTCCTTCTGCCTACCCCACTGCTGCATGTGACACTGTTCATGCTACAATAGCCCGGTTACACACTCAGCACCCGAGTGCTTTCATTGTGATCTCGGGTGACTTCGACCATGTCACCATGGACACTACACTGTCAAACTTTGTGCAGTACGTGGACTGTTCCACCAGAGAGGAGAGAGCTTTAGACCTGCTGTATGCAACTACTAAGGTTGCATACAGTTCACCCCCCTCCCCCCCACTGGGGAGATCAGACCACAACTTAATTAATTTTTCTCCATGCTATGTGCCTGGTGTGAAGCTCTCACCTGCTGGGTGAGAAGCTGACAGCGATGCAGGTGGATGCCTCTCTCATGTCCTGGTTTGTGGACTACCTGACCGGAAGACCACAGTATGTACGCCTGCAGAATACGGTGGTCAGCAACACTGGAGCACCACAAGGAATGGTCGACTCTGCTGTAGTTGGATGTATCAGTGGAGGTGATGAGACGGAATATCGGGATGCTGTGGACTCTTTCGTCACATGGTGTGAGCAGAATCATCTGGAGCTTAATGTGACAAAGACCAAGGAACTGATTGTGGATTTTAGGAGATCCATAACCCCAGCTGCCCCTATTTCCATCCAGGGCGTCAATGTGGAAATGGTGGAGGATTACAAATACCTTGGAGTTCATATTGGCAATAAACTGGACTGAATTAAGAACACTACCGCACTTTACAAGAAGGGTCAGTGCCGCCTCTATTTTTTGAGGCGGCTAAGGTCGTTTAACATTTGCCGAACACTGCTCAGGATGTTTTAGGAGGTTGTATGTAGTCTGTTGTGGCCAGCACTATTCTCTTCACTATATCTTTATCTCATTCTTACTTGGTATGGAGCAACCGTGTGCACATCATTTCCTCCGGGATCAATAAAGTATTCTGATTCTGATTCATCATTATAAACAGTTCTTTTGGCTTCCTGCGTGAAAATGAGGACAATTGACATTATAAAAAACATGGCATTGTCTCAAGATTAAACAAAGGAATCATGTTAGTTGTGGTAGCTTAGCAATAAGCCTATTAATGAATGTATAAACAGCAATGATCCCACGAAGCAATATGGCGGCCACCCTTGCTATTACCCTCGGTGATAGCAGAAACCCTCGGAAATAGCTGATGGAGTAGCGGAAACCACCGAAAATGAAATCACACTGGTCACAAAGTCAGGACTTTTAGGAAAATACGAGTTCCTGAGTAGGAATTATATTTAATGTCATGGTGTTTGAGTGTGTTCAGATCGTAATTAGTATTTTCCATCAGGACTTGAGGGAAGCTTTTTTTGATATACTGTATTAATCCCACAAGGGAAATTTGGCTCAAAGTGAGAACACACACACACACACACACACACACACACACACACACGTAAACAGTGAGCACACACTTGGAGCAGCAGGCAGCCAGATTACGGAGCCCGGAGAGCAGTAGGGGGTTGGGTGCCTTAAAGATTGTTGGAGGTTCACGCTCCAGTACCACCAAGCTGACACTCTTGGGCCCTTGAGCAAGGCCCTCAACTGCTCAGTTATATAAATAAGATAAAAATATAAGTCGTTCTGGATAAGGGTGTCTGCCAAAAGCTGTAAATGTGCCTTGCCTAAGGTCAATATAGCCATGAAGGTGCCAAACAGAGCCGCCAAACATTTTTTTGGGAATTGAACCAGCAGCCTTTCGGCCCCAAACCTGCTTCTCTAACCATTAGGCTGTCGCTTAGTTATATTAGCCCACATATTATTCAGATATGTGATAATGATTATTAGAAAGTTATGGGTTTATCTCCCATACGCCATCTCGAACCTGTGATCCTAACATGGCCAGATTTGACCACTTGATCCATTTTGGATCACTTTCACACTTACAGAGTAAAAGAAATCTCACCCGTTGTTTGATGAAGTTCCACTTGAGCCGAGGCTTGACCCGCGATTGTCACACTGAGCCGTACCCGGAGAGCAGCTGCCACGAATTGCAGCCCAGGTCAAATCCTGAGAAGAAACTGGATGAAAGGAAGTTGCACAGTGTCAGGTTCGGTGTGTCAGTCTTCAGGATTAAGTCTTTAAAAACCTCTGTGAGGTTTAGTGGACCTGATGGTCAGGGTGAGACGTGAGACACCCTCTTACCTGCCCGCTGAGAGACTGGTGCAGAGCTTGGTGTGATTTCGACTTATCCTTCACTTGGGTCTGAAGCTTTTCTGTCTGTAGAAACTATATGGAGGTTGAATAGCTTGTTGATTGCTTGGCTGTAAGGTTTCCCCTTTGGTGATTGCTTATGAAATACTTCCTGGTGCGATGGATTTATGAACTAAAACTGGAAAATATCCAGAAATATAACAGGATGGTGGCGCAGCTTATTGTCTTAAAACTCCTAAGCTCAGGTTATCATTGCACCTGATGTTTGGGAGACTGACTCCAACTCCACCACAGACCTCACTAAGTGCTTGTAAAGGTAAGTCTGTTGGGCTTTTACACTCGAGCCTAGTGGCTCATCAGGACGGTGCTTATCCCCGGTTTCTGTAGCGTGAAGCAACTAAGAGTTCATCTCCTCCTGGATGGGACGCTGGTCCATCGCAGGTTACCTTCCCAGTATTTTTACTGGTACCCATTTATACTGCTGGG
>JBCNYH010000021.1:45394954-45406550 GCA_039654325.1 Tandanus tandanus | reverse complement strand
GAGGCACACTTGTGGTTAAGACCTTGCCCAGGGGTCTTAGCACGGTGGGGGTCCAATGGGGATTCGAACCCATGATCGCTCGATCGTGAGCCCGGCACCCTAACCGCTACGCCACCAGTCCCACAAGTGCTTGTATAAAAAAGGGCTTGTAAAAAATGTGTCTGAAGTCACATGCAGGGACATCATCTGAAATAACGGTGTTTCCGAACTCACTCTCACTCACTTGCTGAACCGCTTAATCCTACAAGGGTATCTTCTCAGCCAGCACTGGGCGAAGGTGGGCTACGCCCTGAACAGCTCGCCAGACCACTGCAGGGCCAACACACACACACACACACACACACACAACCATTCAGACTTACACTCACACCTATGGAACAACCAATTAACCTAATGTGCATGACTTTGGACTGTGGGAGGAAACCAGGGTACCCAGAGAAAACTCATGCAAGCACAAGAAGAACATGCAAACTACACACAGAAACGCCCTTGCCGAGCTCAGGACTCGAACCCAGGACCTTCTTGCTGTGAGGCAGACGTGCTAACCATCACCCCACCATGCCTCCATAAAAAGCTGCTAAATTTCGCAATTCCCTAATTTTCTTGTGGAAAGAAACGGATAACGTACTATATAATATATATAATATGTTTATATTTTAGCATTTGTACTTCCTGGAATTACTCATTACTCCTCTCTCTGAGGACGTCAGGTGCACAAAAGGCAGAGATAACTGTTTATGGGTTAGAAATATGGAGGGTTTGCATGAACGAAACTGGAGTGTGTGTATCAAGGCCATCAGTAAAAACAGAAGTCCTTAAAGAAGTCTAAAGTTTGTGAACATGCACTCTCTTTCCGCCTGCTTACTTTAACTTTTATTTCCCAGCAGTACACACTCTATAATTTTCTTCTCATTTGTCAGGACTCTGGGTAAAAGTACATTCAGTGATGCAAAAAATAGCCTAACAGCTTATTACCTGCTCACATATGGACGTATGAATGTTAAAGTTTAGAAATGGCTAATGATATCAGCGCTACACATTTCTCTTTTACATTCAGAGCAGACATCTTTTGATGAAAAACGAGACAGGGCCGTGATTAAGAGACACATACAGGATGGCCAGGATAAATACGAAGACGAGTGCTGGGTACATTTCAACAGATCCTACAGTAACCTCAGAGGTTTTCAGAGAAGAGAAGAGAAGAGAACCATAACCCTGACCAGAATATAGGATTTAATAAAGATGGATGATTGTAATTGTCAGGACGGTGCAGGGATGATCAGGGTAAGGAGGAAAGACACAGTTGCAGAACCGCAAAACTGGATAACAAAAAGTTGCTCTTAGAGACAAACCAAAAGCAGGCAGAGGAACTTTAAACCAGAGGGGCTTTACCTACATACACATACCTTTATGTACACAAACAGAAACATATACATATATCCTGTATAGGCAAACACATATACATTTATCCACATATTCACACATTTACAGACATACACACAAGGGTGCATGATATGTCAAAGGTGCATGATATACACAGGGTGAGAGGTAGAGCTTTTTAATCATAAGGTGCATGATGCTAAAATGGTAAGTGATGTTCGAGACCTGCTCTACACATGAGTATTGCACTTAAACCTGAGTATTGCACTTAAACATGAGTACTGCACATAAAGAGTAATACTGCACTGTCCAGGAAGATGGTCTGAATGATGGTTATTCAGTCAGTGTATGTGACGGTGGCGGTGGTGGGGTTGCACATTTAACAGCTTGTGGGTTAAAGCTGTTCTTAAATTTGTTAGTTTTTGTTTTTAGTGTCCTGTACCTTTTTCCGGAGGGGAGAGGGGAGAAAAGGGGGTGTCCAGGGTGTGTGGGGTCCCTGATAATTCCACTGGCTCTCCTCTGAATTCTGTCAATGTAAATGGGTAGTCCAATTACCTACTCTGCCATCCTCACCACCCGCTGCATGGCCTTCCTGTCCTCTGTGGTACAGCTGCTGAACCACACTGTACAGCAGTAGGTCAGGAGGCCATAGATGGCAGAGCGGTAGAAGTTTGTCAGTAGGGGTCGGGGTAGGCGGGCTTGTCTGAGATTTCTGAGGAAGTACATCCTTTGTTGTGCCTTCCCCACCTGGTGAGAGATGTTTGTGGTACAGGTGAAGTCAGCAGAGATGTGGACTCTAAGAAACTTGAAGCACTCTACCCTCTCTACCTCCTCTCTTTCAATATAGAGGGCAGGGTGCTCAGTTTGTTTAGATCTCCTGAAGTCCGTTATCATCTCCTTTGTCTTGGATGTGTTAAGGTCCAGGGTATTGTAGTCGCGCAATCGCCGCAGATGCCGGACCTGTAGGCTGACTCATCATTATGTGTTATCAGACCTGTGATGGTGGTGTCCTTGGCGAATTTGACGATGGTGTTGCTGGTGTGAATGGGAGAACAGTCGTGTGTGAAGAGGGAGAAGAGGAGGGGGCTAAGGACACACCCCTGTGGTGTTCCGGTGTTCAGGATGAGAGTGGAGGAGATGTGGTCTCCTATCCTGACGTTCTGAGGTCTGTCGCTAAGAAAGTCCAGTATCCAGGTGCACAGTGAGCTCCCTAGGCCCAGGTTGCCCAACTTCTGAACCAGTTTATGTGGTAGAACTGTATTGAAAGTGGAGCTGAAGTCTACGAACAGCATCCTCACATAGGAGTTGCTGCTGTCCAGGTGTGTGACGGCTGTGTGGAGGGCTGTATTGATGACATCCTCAGTTGACCTGTTTGCTCTGTATGCAAACTGATGTGGATCAAGATCAGCAAGGATAGCAGCCTTAATGTGAGACAAGACAGGTCTCTCGAAACATTTGGTGATGATGGGGGTTAGGGCAACTGGGCAATATTCATTCAGCTCACTTTGCTCTTCTTCGGCACAGGAATGATGGTGGCTGTCTCGAGGCAGGTGGGAACCATACACTGCAGTAGCGAGAGGTTAAAGATGGTGGTAAAAACCCCTGCTAGTTGATCCGCGCATGTTTTAAGTACCCTTCCTGTTACTCCATGTGGACCAGTAGCTTTCCTCGCGTTGATTCTGCGGAGGGTGGCTCTGATCTGGTGCTGCTGCAGCTGGATGGGGTCGTCGCCCCTCTCTGGAAGAGCAGGGCAGGTGCGTGCCTCTCTGTTGTGTTGGTCAAAGCGAGCAAAGAACTGGTTCAGGGTGTCCGGTAGGGTGCTGCCCGAGGAGTCCGCTGCGGTGGATTCCTCAGTCCACACCTGAACTGTTTTAACTGCTGGTCTTTGGCTACAGATTTTAGGTTTATAAGCCGGAATCAGGGACAAAGAGAGATGATCTGAGAGTCTGAGATGACTCTAGGCAGGACAGACTTCAGGTGTGCTTGATTAAAGTCTCCTGCTGTGATTATAACACAGTCTGGCTGCACCACTAGCCTTTTGTTAATGTAGTGTTGTAGCAGCTCCAAGGCTAGCTTAGCATTAGCTTGGGGCGGCACATAAACTGCGGTTATAACTACAGATGTAAGCTTTCTCTAGAAAGGTTTACACTGTACCATCAGATAGTCTATGTCCAGGCAGCAGTGGATATCTTTGATTATGGCAATGGAGCACCAGTTGTTGTTAATGTAAACACACAGGCCTCCTCCATGTTTCTTACCGGACTTGGAGGTTCTGTCCGCTCTGAAGGTAGCATGGCCCGCTAGCTCAATCGCGGCATCCAGGGTGAAAGTGTCCAACCAAGTCTCAGAAATTACCATTACACAATAACCCATGTGGCGTGAAATAAAGCGCAGTCGTAACTCCTCCATCTTGTAGTTGAGTGACCGGGAGTTGGGGAGAAATAGGCTCGGAATGGCTGGTTTGTAGGGGTTAGCATTTAGCTTAGCCTTTAGCCCCCCGTCTTTCCCCGCTTTTGTTTTCTGTGTTGCTGCGTCTGCACCACTTCAGCGGGGGGATGGAGAGAGAGAGGTCAGCTGGCTTATGGATCTCTGGCGGAATGAAGTCCCAGCAGCTATTATTGTGGTACTTGGAGCAGTAATTTTCCAAACACATGTTCAGCTGCCAGGGACTGAGCACAGAAAACAAAAGAGTATACAACATAAAGAAAATAAAAGACGTAGCTGCTAAAACACGAAGGGTGCCGGGCCGCTGTGTGTACCTGCGCCGCCATCTTGACGCCGATTATATCTAAAAAGAAGGATGTTATAAAATGTAGAAATTTTTAACACCAACAAAGACAAGTGTATTTAATTGGATGATTCATTCATCCATTTTCTAAGGCGCTTGATCCTAATTAGGGTCGCGGGGAGGCTGGCTCCCATCTCAGCTGACTCTGGGTGAAGGTGGGGTACACCCTGAACAGCTCACCAGGCCATCACACATACAACCATTCACACTCACACTCACACTTAGGGACAATTTGGAACCGAAAATCAGCCTACTGTGCATGTTTTTGGACTGTGGGAAGAAACTGGAGTACCCGGAGGAAACCCACACAAGCACCGGAAAAACATGCAAACTTCACAAGTGCCCTGAGCCCGGGAATCGGGTTTGTTTTCAGCTACAAATAAACCTTACACACGGTAACCATTTTTTAAACCATGATGTAAACATTAGTACAAAGTATTACCTGTGTAGAAAAGGTCGTGATCCAATTTCTTCATCTGTAAATTGAGTTTTTCATGCTGAGTGACATGCTAATTAAGATTTTATACAATATAAATCATTTTTTTATTGTTTTGTATATAAACACCCCCATGCATGGTGTTCACTAAGTTCCCTGTTTTCATCGTGAAACTTTTTGGAACTTGGGATCGTTTGTTGTTTTTGCTTACGTATCGGAAAATCTCTCCAAGCGTGCCGGCATTAAACATGATGGAGTGAGTATGACTTTGGTTGAACTCCATCCATCAGCCTTCGGTGTTATTAAACTGCCCGGGCTGGTGAATAATTCACGATATGCGCTATACATTTTTTGCGGCTGTTGGATTTATGTCGCATCCAAATGGTGATTGATTGGGAGATAATGATGCGATTACCTGAAAGAGACTCTGGTGCATTGCCATTAAAGTGGCTAATGCTGCTGTTGTCCTTGTGGATATACGTTACTAATTTCCTCACTTTTCAAAAGAAGAGTGTCAGTTAAAGTTAAAAATCTGATGTTGCATAAAGCTGTGTTTTTGTTTGATGCAGTTTTGGGACATGAGGTCAGACAGTTGGCTAAGTGAAATGATCGACGCCATAGACGAGTGTGTGAAAAAAGGCAGGATGGTTGATGAATACTAAAAGCACTTTTCATGTTAATTAGCTAGCATGATGACGTTGCTAAAGATGATTTTGTGATCACGTCCTCATTTTACATGGTGGAATGTCTTCAGTATGGCAAACAAATACCTTTTTTCCATGTCTGGTTGATGTTTCTGCCTCTAGTTGACCTCCACAGTATCACGTTCAGTTAACTGATGCTACCATTAATGTGGGAAGATCAGATTCAAGTCACACTTTGTTCTTTATAACAGTCACTCATCGTGTGATTCACCAGCACTCACCCATGCAATGTCTGTTGATACCTTCCATACCTTACAGCTGCAAATGTCTTTAAGTATGTGCTTATGAGATCTAAGCATCTGATTAGAGTGATCATATTGACAGAGTTTTTTTTTGTGATATACCGCAAGGGAATTTCTTTTTAAAAGATTTTTTTAATATACTGTATTAATCCTGCAATGAAAATTTTGGCTCTGCATTTAACCCATCAACGTAAACAGTGAGCACACACACACTCGAGGCAGTGGCACACATTACGGTGAGCAGCTTGGGTTAGGTGCCTTGCTCAAGACATTGCTTCAGCCATGACCACTAGAAGTGCGATAGAAAAGCGACTGTTGCGTTAGATTTTTTCCAAATTTTGAAATTCGCATCAAGATGCAAGTGAATATAGTGCAGTTTAAATATATATATATATATATATATATAGTGAGAAAGTCACAAGAAGGTCGCACAAATATTTGTGACTGATTTGTGAGTAATTTGCGATTGGTTTGCGGATGTTTGCCGAGAAAATGCGAATCCCCTGTCGTGATTTGTTAGCTTTTTGTTCTCAAACCATTCGCATTTTATTTGACTACTCCGCGTCAGAGACTCGTTTTGCGATATTCACGGAAATTTCAAACGTTTGAATTTTTTTGCAATGAGTTCACAAACCGACCAAAAGGTGATGTTGCAAATGTCACGAGACAAATTTGAGAATGAAAAGCGACAGCCGTGAATTGCCATTCGCATCAGTGGCTTTTCTATCGCACTATTATATTAATAACACTATTCATCTAGTGTCATCATAACACAAACCTATGAAATGAACCTGACCTTGAGAACTACTTATGTGAACATATGTAATGAAGAGACTCAAAAGACCCAAATGCAGAGTCTGGAGTGTATTAATAATCAGCAGAGGTACCAAATCACAATCCAGATAATCAGTAGTCAGTACAAACAATGTCCTGCAACGGGTATCAAAGGAAAACCAATAACTTACAGAACCCAACACTCAGTACAACAACGTCAATATCTCAAAAAGAGGAACAGGAAGCCAGGGTTTAAATACACAGATCAATTAGCAGTCCAGGTGCTTTCAATATTCAGGAGATCCAGGGTGCGTCACCAAAGTGTCAGAGTTCATTGAGGGTGTGTGGTTAGGGAGTGTGTGTAAAGAGACATCAATGGAGGCAGGTGTTACAACAATTAAGCTCCATAACAAGGGTATACGACGGCATTTTCCATCACACAACAGATGATTTTCGTATAGCGCGCCCACACTTGTCCAAGGAATTTCCGTTGTGGAGCTGGGTTATGCTTGTTGTGCAATGTTTGAGAAAGGGACTTTGGGAATTTTAGGTAAACTTTGATGTACTTTCATAAATAACCTTGCATTCTCAATTAAAAAGCGTACTAAGCTGTACCTTTCTATTTACACGGAGCTGGATTTATCTCTCACACCTTTATTATTTAATATCTTATGTAAATTTGGATATAGTGTAATTTTATACAAAAAAGTTAAGCTTAATAACCAGGCTGTAATTGTGTGTCGTTTATGATTAAAGGCACTTTGAGTTGTACGTTTGGTGGTGCCATCTCCATGACAAAGAAGGGTAGTGACTAATACCTGTTGTGCCTTTATAGAGTCACAAAAGCATCTGCTAAAAGCATTACAACACTTTGGCAGTTTGAATGTTATATTCTTTCCTTCATTCAGTACAAAGATGTCAGCAAAAAAAAAGCAGCTTTATATAACAATGCTAATAGAACAGAAACCCTACAGAGAATAAGTATGTGTCTCATTCCATGGAGGACAGTCACGTTGACACCTACGCCTGACGAGCAGTAAGTGCGGTTAATGAAGCCAGATGACTTCATTGTCGGAATACATATCAAATCATTCCGCTATTCAAAATCAGCAGCTAAACAAAGTTAGCTTGTGATTGAAATGAGAAGGTAATGAAGGCACCCTTGACAACATGTGTCGATTCTGAGTTTTAATCTACTCTCCTCTGCCGGATACTGATGGCATGAATCTCTCAGTGGGCTGTGCTCTACATCATTCTGAACACAGCTGTTTATCTGATCCTGAGCTACACAGGATGAAGATGCACACAAAGCAGTAAACATTCATTTATTCTTTTTTTTTTTCTTTTTTCCCTGAGCTGCTTGTAGGGTCGCAGGTAGGCTGGAGGCTATCTCAGCTGACTCTCTGCAAAGGCAGGGTACACCCTGGAAAGCTCGCCAGTCCATGTCATGGCCAATACACCCACACAATCGTTTACTCGCACACATTCACACTTAGGGGCAAGTTAAAAACAGCTAATTAGTCTAATGTGTATGTCTTTGGACTGTGGGAGGAAACTGGAGTCCCCAAAAGAAACCCACACAAGTACAGGGGAAAGATAAGCAGTAAACATCTCATCTTGTGTGTCAGAAGGCGGGGGTACACCCTGGACAGCTCGCCAGGCCATCGCAGGGCCAACACTCACACAACCATTCACACTCACATTCACACCTAGGGGTGATTTGGAACAGCCAACTGGACTGTGGGTAGAAACTGGAGGACCCGGAGGAAACCCATGCATGGATGTGGAGAACACGGTATTCTAGTACATAGTATATATATTATATACTATGTACTAGAATATATAATAACATATATAAATAATAATATATATAATAAAATATTAAAATTTCATTTTAATTTGCTTGTCATTACATTTCTGCATACAAAGTACTACCAAAACTCTGAAAATGTTTTAAAGAGGTGCCGTTTCTCAGCTCGGCTCTGCACCTGCCTGCACTGGGGCTTTCCTGTGTCTGTCATAATAAAAAAAAAAAAAAAACCTTTTTAGTGCTGATGTTCCCATGTAGTATATACTAAAACAGTTCTGCACTTAAAGCTTGGTGGATGTGGCTGAGTGAAATAGCATAGTATAAAAGTCTGGGTCGACCGTCTCTTCCCGGTCGGACATGCCCAAAACACCACACCAGGGAGGCGTTCGGGAGGCATTCTAACCAGATGCCCGAGCCACCTCAACTGGCTCCTCTCAATGCGGAGGAGCAGCGGTTCTACTCCGAGCTCCTCCCGGATAGCTGAGCTTCTCACCCTATCTCTGAGGGAGAGCCCCGCCACCTTGCAAAGGAAGCTCATTTCAGCCGCTTGTATTCGCCATCTTGTTCTTTTGGTCACCACCCAAAGCTCGTGACCATAAGTGAGGGTTGAAACGTAGATCCACTGGTAAATTGAGAGCTTTGCCTTTCGGCTCAGCTCCCTGTTCACCACGACGAACCAGTACAAGCTCCGCTTTACAGCAGAGGCTGCACCGATCCGCCGGTCTCTCGGCTGGTCTGGGAACGCCTCGGTGTCCCCCCCGGAAGAGCTGGAGGAAGTGGCTGGGGACAGGGACGTCTGGACCTCACTGCTTAGCCTGCTGCCCCGTGACCCGACCCCGGATTAAGCGGAAGAAGAAGAAGATGATGATGATGATAAAAGTCAATTGCATATCGAAAACAAATTCAACACTAAGCACGTGTTTGAAATGTTCCTTTGAATGAGCAATAGCTTATAGCTTACATTTGAAATTCTGGGTGCCATTGAAAGCTGTAAACATTGTTAATGGGATAGTGATAGTTAAAAGAGCTACAGGAGCCCGGAGAGACCATTTACCATTTATCACTCGCGCTCTGTCAGCGAACACACGATTTACAGTCTAAGACTTGTTTATCAGGGCAGTTTACATGGTAAATGATGTCGTGCTGTGGTGCTCATTTGAATTATTTACTAAATGTTGTTGGAGTGGCAGACTTTTGAGTGCTTTACGGTACAGCATTTATCACACGTCCCAATCCAGAGCTTCCAGGAGTGCTTTACCGTCTCCATCAACAACATGCACCTGCTAGTAGGAAAAGACCTGGGACTTTCTAATGTAATATTAACTAATCTTCTGTTAGAGAGCTAAAACAATTATAATATAGATTAAAAAAAGTCAAGACAATTTAATTTACAGGATTTAAAAGTAATGAACTACATGCTCTCTTGGTGCAGTACTTACAGTTGTTGGTTCAATGGAACAGCACTTTCTCGAAATAAAGTCCTTTTTATTTTAATCATTCAATTTCGAGGACCAATCAGAACATAATGAAGCGGTCTTCTGCTTGAACATCTACATTTCAAGCACCAAGGGCGCAGCAGTGACATCTGAGACAGTGGAGATTAGCATTCCTGACCCTAATATCAGCTATCTTCAAGTTTAAATGCCCTTGGATAATAATTAGGATCCACAAATTTGGTGCAAACATACAAGAAGTGTAAGCCATTGCACACACATCACGGGCAGCACAGCGGCATAGGGGTTAGCACGTTCGCCTCACAGCAAGAAGGTCCTGAGTTCAAATCCCGAGCTCGGGCGTTCCTGTGTGACGTTTGCATGTTCTCCCAATGCTTGCGTGGGTTTCCTCGGGGTACTCTGGTTTCTTCCCACAGTCCAAAGACATGCAAATTAGGCTAATTGGCTGTTTTAAATTGCCTTTAGGTGTGGACGTAAGTATGAATGACTGTTTCTGTGTGTGTTAGCTGCAATGGTCTGGCAAGCTGTTCAGGTTGTACCCCCCCCTTCGCCCAGTGTTGGCTGAGATAGGCTCCTGTTTCCCCGGGACCCTTGTAGGATTAAGCGGTTTAGCAAATGAGTTAATGAGGGTTTCATTATTGTGTGAGCTATACATAACAGCCAATAAGCATCAAGTCAGTGACGGGGCATGGACACAGGACAACGTCATATTCCATGCCTATGGAGCTCTGCCAAGGAACTATTACATCATCGTAGTACATACTGTATTCTACGTCCAAGTTTGTATACCTCAAAATCCAGCATGCAAGGTTTGTGTCAGGTGTTACATGTAATTACTGCTTATTTATCTGTTGCTACCGTACCAGAACACAAAAGTCCAACCCTAGTGTTTATTTATTTATTTATTATAAAGCTTTAACAGCAGGACATTGCTGTTTGAATTTGAAATTTGTTTGAAATTACCCACGACTGCCATATGTTGCTGTATTCAATTTCTGTTTGTCAAAGGCACAAATCTATCCATCTTCTGATATAATTAGAATTTGAGCTCTGCGTCTTGCAGCTCCCGAGGAGTTAATTAGGCTTCCTCGTCTCCTGCTGAGTGGCATCACAGTTCCTGCTGAACCCTGTTAAAGGTTGTTAGCTGCTCCTGCAGCTCCGCACACGCCGACATTGTTGTGCTTTTCAGCAAACACCGAGGCACATGTGCAAATTGCTTTAGTGTTTCAGAATGCAAAGGATGTACAGAAGTATAGGGGTTCAAGTATGAGCTGTGAGGAAAGGCTAACATCCTGCGATGTGTCATCGGCGGATCTTGACAAAGCTACATTTGTTTTCATGTCTGAGATGCTGGATGTTTTCATCTCATTCTTCTTCTGCAGCCTTTTATACGCTTTACTGTGTGCAACTCGGGGTCAGTGTGTGTGGGTTGTAAAGTGCGAGGAATTAAACGCCGCTGTAAACGATGGATTAAGGAATTAAATATGAAAAATGGAAAGTGAATTTAATACAGATGTATTATTTTTGTAATTGACAGAGGGTTAATGATGTTTAAAACAACAACAGCAATAGCAATAAAATGCTACAGGGTTATAAAGACGTCCAACAAATAACAAACACAATGCAAAATATTCACTCAATAATAGACCCGAATATAAATAATTATTATTATTTTATTTATTATTATTGGTTCTTAGGTCGGCACGGTGGTGTAGTGGGTAGCACGTCCGCCTCACAGCAAGAACGTCCTGGATTCATGTCCTGGGCTCAGCAAAGGCATTTCTGTGTGGAGTTTGCATGTTCTCCCTATGCTTGCATAGGTTTCCTCTGGGTTCTCCGGTTTCCTCCTATAATCCAAAGACATGCACATTAGGCTAATTGGCTGTTTCACATTGCCCCAGGTGTGAATGTGAATGAATGTATGTGTGTGTGTTCAGGGTCTACCCTGCCTTTGCCCAGAGTAGGCTGAGATAGGCTCTAGCCTCCCTGTGACCCTAGTAGATGGGTA
>JBCNYH010000021.1:45365971-45381610 GCA_039654325.1 Tandanus tandanus | reverse complement strand
CCTTCTAGCGCTTTGGACTCACCTCAACTTCCTCGCTATTTCCTCGTCCTGTTCCCGTCCTCTTCCTCCCAGATCCTTATCTCCCTCGCCATTACATCAGTTAGTTTGTGTTCGCCCCTCGTGGCAGGTTTCATTTCCTTCTCCGTTTTGTGTGTGTGTGGCTCTCCGAGCCATAGTTTATTGGGTCAATAAACGTGGTTAAAGTTTATCCTTCTTGTCTCCGGGTGGTTGTCATAACACAGTGTTGACTGAGATAGGCTCCAGCCTCCCTGCGAACCTAATATGATTAAAGTGTACCTGTGGTGAATTAGCGTTACTAGCTATTTAAAAAAATCATGTATAACATCAGCGGTTCCTAATGGCAACATCAGTCCCTGCCTGATTTTAAAGTGCGTACAAGTGTTACGACTCTAGGCATGGTCAGAGACATGTCGCCTTTCTGATTGGCTGTTCCAGCCTGGTAGTGATGCGAATTCGTTGGATTGGCTGGGCTGCGTTACTGACACCATGCATCATAACACATTATTGGCCAGTACTGAGCTGCACAAAAAAACAAGCGCAGAAATCATGGAAAACATTTATTTTTGTTCCTAAACTGACGACAGGAAAACAAGTCACCAAAACATTAGCTGCGAAAAGCATTTTGGATTTACCGTCACGCTCATCTCTGGCAGCGTTCTCGTCCTCAGAGTCACTACAATGTGACGTCTCACTGTCTCCACAGGAGACCTCAACCCCGGCTAACGTGTTGACATCATTTCCGAGGCAAAACTGCTGACCCCCGCAGTTCAGCCCCTGCTAGTAATCCACGGTATAAAATTACCCGGTTCTGTGCTTTTTATGGTCATTTATTTAAAAATAAATGTCTGTATTGCTTAAACGTATTACGTGCGCACAGATTATACTGTAAGGACGACCGATACCGGTACTCTTTAAGCGGTTCGGCAAATGACTGAACAAAATTCACAAAAGAGTGGGTGAGTGAGTGAGAGTGCATCTCCAGTGGGCCTCTGGTGCACACCATAAATTAGCCAGAACACCACCTAAAGTTCTAAAAGTTCTGCTCACTTATAGTTTCCACTATTGCTCTTCATTTTAATTAATTGGGGGCTTCCCCGCCAAAAAATAATCAATGTATAACCACCTTCATCAAAGTTATAAAGCTTGTTTTAAAACCTAATTAACTCATCTGTCACTAACGTTTTTTAACGTTTCTGCTACATTCATCATAATTTCAGTGTAGCGACCGAACTTCATCACCGTTGCTGATGAATATTGAGGTTGGTTCATTTTCCTACACGATTACATATGAACACAGTCATCTTGCTCTTTAATTTAAATATTAGTTTATACAGTATGCAATAATACTTTGCTCATTTACACTGATATTTTACTAAATTGGTCCGCTATCTGAAGAGTAAGAAACATTATCCTGAGTATAATTATGCTTGAATGAAAACAATGAACACTCACAAATTGTCACAAGCAGTTGGAGCAGGCGGCATCATCACCATCAAAAATAACATTAAAAAAACAAAATTAACCATAAAAAAACTTGTTTTAGTTTATTTTTTTTCTGTTTCTGTGTAATATATACCAAAATATCTTTACTGGATGTGGTATAGTATGTACTAAACTCTGAATTAATAGGCTAAACTGATGTCATTAGATACACAGCGTTTAGCTTGGCTCAAATCACACTCAGCTCAGATGAATAACTGTTCATTATCCAGCTCACAAATTCAGGAGGATGCGTAAATCAATTATAAATGTGAATGTAAATCATCAAAATCTCATTTTACGTTGCTTTTATTATTTCCCGTCATGAGGCGGACTCTACGCTGGGTAGGGATTTGAGAAGGTTTTTATTAAGTGTTAAGTAAACAATCTAAAGCAAAAATAAATAAATAAATAAAACAAACAAACCCAGGTAGGTACACAAACACATGGTGACAGATCAGGCCGACACCTAGTCAAAGATGAATTTCATTCATTCATTCATTCATTTGCCAAACTGCTTAATCCTACTATTAGGGTCCCGGCGTGACTTGGTGCCTACCTCAGGCGACAATGGGCGAAAGGACACATCTTGAACAGCTTGCCAGACCATCTAAGGGGCAACATAAACACACAACCATTCACACTCACACTCACACCTAGGGTCAATTTGAAACTGTGGAAGGAAACTGGTCATCCCCTAGGAAACCCACACAGGTGAACATGCAAGCTCCACACAGCTGAGTCTGGGACTCAAACCCAGGACCTTCTTGCTGTGAGGCGGACGTGCTTACCACTATTCCACCATGCCCTGCCCAGATGAATTTCAACAAGACAGAATATAAAGACAGGAACAAACGATAAAACAACTACTGGAGCAGCCAAACAATTGTTCATTTGATGACACAAGCATGACATTTGGCAGAAATACTCATCATTGGGTAGATTTTACGAAAAAAGTGCTAGCCACCTGAAATTCTAATATGGCGGCCATTTTCCAAGATGGCCACCATACGCCACTTATAGTGAAAATATGTCAACATATGAGATAAATTTTGGGTTTCTTCGCCATAACATTACCAACTTTAATTGGCAGAACAGTTCCGGCATTCCAGGGATCCATATACATATGGGGGCCATTTTCCAAGATGGCTGTCAAATAACTGCCTAATATGCAAAATATGCTAAGTTCCACGGTATTGCTACATATTTGTCAATGTAACTTGATTGTTATGACTATATACAGTTGTTTGTTAATAGAAGAACTAAAAAACAGATATGATAGGTATATTAAGCCATTATTAACTATGTCTGAACTATGAACATAATGAATGTATTAGCGTGCATTCTCCTTCCATCAGTATTTAACAAAGACTTACCCATTGTGAGCAAAGGTAGATCCTTTTCATATTATAAATCAGATGACTGTGATTGTTTTTCGAGATGGTGTAGGGCAGGAAAACAGCTCAAAGATTAGTAATGCTTTGATTTTTAAAGTTTTGTGGCTGCTCTTTTGGCATTTTCCTTCAGAGCATTTTGAGTTGGAGAATTAAGTCATATGACCTCTGCTTCCGTGCAAACGGATCAAGTCTTGTCTCAGTGAATGCATGGAAGAACAACACTCCTTTGGACTTCTCTGGTCTGAGAGTAGACACAAGGTCATGTATAGGAATCCACCTAGTGTGCTCCCCTTTGCCGAATCTGACCCACATTTTCTTGAGACCCAATGCAGTAAGAGAAGGGACTGCAATGCCAATCTAATTTCCTTGAGGCTAATTAGATAGCATTTGGGATAATAAACCTGCAGTTTATCTGACACTGGACACCATGCTGGGTTTCACAGCAGTGTCTTTCACCAGTGTGCACTGGTAGTGAGCGCCAGACACTCTCCTGGCTCTACCTCCATGGTTCAATTTCAGCGTTTTCCTTCTCCTGGATGAACTGCCTTTACCCGGCTATTGAGCTTCATCTGCCCAGAGCAACTGGACAGAGACCAATGTTTTTTTTTTTGTTGATAGTTTATGGCTGTTTTCAGTGTGCTGGCGGCCATCTTAGAAAAAAATAGCAGCCATATTGGAATTTTTGATGACTAACACTTTTTTCTCAAATAGTAAATTTCAGAGTATAATCATACCAAATGTCATGCTTGTGTCATCAACTGAATGATTCTGGTCAAAAAATCACATTCAGCTGCTCCATTATTCATGGAAAACACAGCCAAGATTTAAACAGCTCCGTGCATAGTGTGACAGGATGTGACATGATTAGGAGTTTACAGAAGACAGAATCAAAAGATAAACTACTAGGAACTAGGAACTCAACTAGCATGGCAGGTCCAGGGAAGCCGGCATGACACGAAACAGAGTAACACAATGGGTACTAGGCAAAATAAGGACAAAAGAGCATGGCATGATACAAAAGAGAAAAAAAAGAAAAAAAAAGAACACGAACTACAAACAAGAGAAAACCGAGACACAACCCATGATGGCTGATTGATACCATAACACTCCGCAGGCTGGTGAGGCGAGGGGAGTGGCTTCAATTCACTTCCTGATTGCACTGTTGACCCATTTCAGGTATTCAGGTTGGGGAACATCATTTACCAGTGAACCAAGAAGTAACGTAATACTTCTATAATATTTTTATTAACAATAATCATTGTTATTATATTTATAAAAGGGTCTTTATATACATGGAGTTATTCACGCTGTGATAGAGCTCAGCTATGATGACCTCCATGGACCTGGGAACTGAAGTCCAGTGCCATGAGCTTGGAAGCAGCCACTCACTGGAGCCTATCTCAGCCAACTCCGGGTGAAGGCAAGGTACACACACACACACACACACACACAACCATTCACAATAGGGGCAATTTGGAGCAGCAAATTAGCCTAATGTTCATTTCTTTGGACTGTAGGAGGAAACTGGAGCACCTGGAGGAAACCCATGCGAGCACATGCAAACTCCACACTGAAACACCCTCGCCGAGCCCGGGACTCGAACTTAGGACCTTCTTGCTGTGAGGCAGATGTACGAACCACTCCCTCCCATTTGTGTTTGTAGTTTAGATGGATTGTTAACCTTAGTATGAATTTGAAAATCGAATAACAAAGAGCATGACTGTTGTCACCAGAAGACCTGAAAAATGTTTACGCCTTCTAATACGCACGGCAAGGAATTTATCACAGACACATGAGAGCTAGAGTAGTCTGAGGCAGAGCAAGTAGATATTAATCAACTCAGCCCTCAAATCGTCCCTCGGTGCTCCGGTTTGGCCTGTAACACAAGCAAAGGGAACAATTCCCTCTCATTAATCTTTGTCAAGGGCAAGCCGTTCCTCAATCTACAACTCCGGGGTCAATATGACTGCAAACATCACAGCGGCTCCTCTCGGGGAATTGAGATCTGTTCGGCGCTTATGATGTAGTCATGAAGATTTATGACACGACGAATGAGGTTTGACCGTAAGTCTTGTATATCCTCCCTCACAACTCACTTTGAAGATTATTCCTCACTGAAGCACCAAAGAATTGACACTTTGAGATCAGTAGGTTAAAGAACATGTAGTGTCAGAGAGATTAGCGACTTTATTAACTTTTAACTAAAGTTTCTATGACAACAGATGAACTCAGATGAGAATTGACCTCGAGTTGTTGTGACGTTGAGCGTTGGCTGAGATAGGCACCTGCCTCCCCGTGACCCTAATAAGATAAAGAGGTTCGACAAATGACTGAGTGCATGAGTAAGTAATTAAAAGTGGAGCAGACTGTATTAATTTGTCCTTCTGAATCCTTTCCTAACCATTCATGCTCATCTCAAACCTCAAAATAGAACTTTCAGTAATTGGTGTTTTTCCTGTTGAGATGGAGTCTAGAAATAAAAAAAAAGACATCACCTGTGAATAAAAACGTCCTTCATATCAGAAAAGTAAATCGACACGCATCCTTTTCCATCCGACTATGATGTTCTGAGCTTGAATACAGCTGAACTTTTGAGATATCCCTCCTTTCACAGGGGTTTTTTTGTTGTTGTGTGCAAGGTCTCAGCATGAGACGTGGAAAAGGGAAGAAAAGACATCAGTGGGGTGGCTTGTGAACAGCTTTAGGCTCATACATACAAAGAAACATAAAAAAAAAATCTATATTTCATTTTACTTCACATGTATATAATGTTATGAAATGCACCGTATTGTTATCAGAACTTTCCTGTAGCAGAGCTTTGCTTGGTCTCAGCAAAATACGTACACACTCATGACGTGTGGGTCAACCCCTGATCCCGGGTGTCAATGTCTTTTTACAAGAAAAATATTGCGGTTGAAGGTGGGGTGGGTTGAAAGGTTTGAGCCTTTGAAAAAAGAGAGAATATGACCTACACTTCAGTCACATTTTGGAAGCTTCATTTTAAATCCATTTTAATGGTGTACAGAGGCAACGATAGCAAAATTAGCAAAAGGCGTCCAAGCAGTGTTCCGCCAAAGATAACTGACGGACACATTCATCACTCGATTGCTGAGCCGTTAATCCTATTAGGGTCACATTCAGGTGACACTGGGCGAAGGCGGGGTACACCCTGAACAGCTCACCAGGCCATCGCAGGGCAACACACACAATAATTCACACTCACACTCACACCTAGGGGCGATTTGGAACAGCTAATTAGCCTAATGTGCATGTCTTTGGACTGTAGGAGGAAACCGGACTGCTGGGAGGAAACCTACACAAGCACAGGAAGAACAGGCAAACTCCATACAGAAACGCCCTGGAATCAAACCCAGGACTTCCTGCTGTGAGGTGGACGTGCTACCCACTACACCACCGTGCCGCCCCAGAAAGTAGTGGAAAATAAACTCATGATAACAGAAATTACCAGATATGTGAATTAAAGATGGAGGGACTGCACAAAAGAAGACCTTCAGCTCTTCAGGATTGACAGGAAGTCATGGTAGTCAGGGATTATTCCACACAATATCAGCCTACATGGTGGGACGTGCTACTTACCAGGACACAGCAAAGCGAGGACAGACTCCTGCCCAGAGCTACAGGATGACACAGAACGAGGCATGAAACGGCTTCAAGGGTCTCCATGGTCAAGTTCATTGGGACCTTAAGGAAGTAAGGGGCTGATCACACTAGGGGTGCGATAAAAAAAAGCGACTGACGTGAATAGATTTTTTGTGAATTTTAGAAATTTGTGTCAAGATGTTTTGCAACTTCACATGCAAGCGAATATTTTGCAGCTTAAATACATATATCGCGTGAAAGTTGCGAGAAGGTCGCGCAGCAATTTGCACGTAATTTGTGACTGATTTGCGAGTAATTTGCAATTGTTTTGCGGATGTTTGGCAGAAAAAAGTGAATCTCCTGTCGTAAATCAGTCACGTTTTGTTCGCTTTTTGTTTTCAAAGTATTTGCTTTTCATTCGCGCGTTATTAGTGCAGACAAATTGCGAATAACTCATGGAATATGGCAGATGTTAGCAAGTCTCAAACTTTCCACGTGGAAGTCTCCAACTTGTCGCTTTTCCTTGCGAATGAAAAAACGAATAATCTGCGAGTGAAACGACAACTTTATGACCTTCTCGCGACCTGTTTGAGAAGAGTTTGAGACTACTCCGTGTCAGAGCCTCGTTTTGCGACATTCACGGAAATTTCAAACATGCTTGAAACTTTTTGCGATGAGTTCACGGACCAGGTGACCAGAATGCGATGCAGCGAATGTCACATGACAAATTTGAGAATGAAATGCGACAGCCGCGAATTGCCATTCACATCAGTCGCTTTTCTTTTGCACCTCTACTGTGATCCACCCCTAATAATGGAGCAAAGGACAAGTACATACATTATAAACAAGTAACCCAAACCAAAGCATAGCTGCACATTCATTCGTTCATTTTCTGAACCGCTTAATCCTAATTATCTCAGCCGACTGTGCAGAGTAGCTGCTTAAAAAATAAATAAAAATTTAAATTAAAAATAAAGAAATTTTTGGTGCTTCTGTTGATATTAATAAACATCTTCATCCAGCATTACTGCTCTGAAAAGGGAGTTGCATCAGTTAGCGCTGCCTGTGTAAAAAAGTACCTCTCCTGAAGTCTACACTTATGTTTACTTTCTCTCTAGAGCCTCCGAGGGCTCATCTAAACAAGTTCAGTCAAGTTAAAGTATTGAAACAGCCCTTTGGACAGTGACTGGATTCTCCCAAAGGCAGAACTGATGAATGAGAGCTTGGTGTAAACAGCACTGCATTCCAGCGTGTGTCTTTATCTGAAACAGGGTCAGCAATGGACATGCATTAAATATGTATCGTGCATCTTGTTTTATAAAACAAGACAAAAATATGGCTTGAGTGTCTACACAGTTCTCAGTGCTGCATTTCAGTGTTTGTGAACATCCTGATATTGGAGAATGTTTTGAATCAGTAGCCCTCTGTGATATTTTTCATAATAAATGGATCATAGGCATGTGTGTCTGCGTTCATAATTCATTTTATCGCAAACCAAACGTGGAAGAAAATGTAAACTGTAAATAATGGTGTAAAAAGTGCCCCCCCCCCCCCGATCACCTCCTCCTCCTCCTCCTCCTCCTCACGCTGCATTCTTAACTCATCATTATTCACCCTCCAAAGTCCGAAATCAGCTAAAGAAGCAATTCCCCAGGACCTGCCCTCCTTTCCTCCCCTCATCCAGTCTGAATTTGAAATATTAATTAACTGCGAGGTGAAGGTCCATTGCATCCCTGCAATTTTTCTCCAGACAGACATTTTCCCCAGATATCTGATGAATATGCAGCTTGGTGTTAGTCAGCAGAATCGGAGTGCAGTGCAGGGCCTCTGATTCAAGAGACAGCGTTAATCAGACAAAAGACAGCGCAGTGTGTCCAGCCAGCAGTGTTATTTGATAATATACCATATTCGTGCAGTCAGGGAAGCAAAAACCCATTGATGGGATAACCGGCTCATTCAATACATTTTCAGCACTTCGCAGACACCCTTATCCAGAGTGACTTACTTTTGTCGTTTTTATACAACTGAGGGTTAAAGGCCTTGCTAAAGGGCCCAACAGTGGAGGCACTGGGGCTTGAACCCCTGACCTTTGGATCAGTAACCCAGAGCCTTAACCACTGAGCCAGCGCTGCCTCGTACATTCAGGACTTCATTTTACCACAGTGTTGCTGAGCCTCTACCAGACCAATTGAAGCAACAATGCCATGGCAGTGTTTTACAAATTGTTAGACTAGGCATGTTTACATTATCGTTGTTCCTCAGAGCTAAATAAAAAATAAATGAAATCCTTGCACTGTGGTGGAGAGAATGTATTTGTGGCTATTGCAATTCATCACATTAAGAGCCTCAGGCTGCACATCACCATCTAATCCCCCTCAGGTGGCTGAGATCAGCACGTTAGCTCACAAAGGCTGATCTGGACTCATTTTTGGATGCTCTTCAGGCTGGAGAAATGAAAAGTCCCAGATGCTGCTGTAGGCGTCGTCTTCCATGCTGCGCACTCGCAGCTCCAGAGTCACAAGATCTTGGCCAGGCTGCTGACTCAGAGACCCGAGTGCTTTGAGCTTTAAGGAGTTTACAGACACGAGCTTCCATGCTGCTCACTGTAAAGTTCATTAACACCGGATTAAACATATACGGCTGGATGCTTTGATATTTTAATCACAATTATTTATTTTTCCCTTTAAATGTATGGTCTAAAAAATACCAAAGTGGGAAATGTGATGTGTATCCTTCACCGTTGTTTATCATCATCTGTTTCTTTAAATTATGGCAAAACTGACTGTTTATACTTTTTGCTTTCAATCACTGTTGCGTTACCTTGTGGTCATTCAACTCTGAATTAAAGGTAAAAGAATCCCGATTAGCACAGAAGAATCATTAATTCATTCATGTTTAAATCGTGAGCTTTTCTCTTTTCTTTCCCGTCTAAGGCAGGATCGTCTTCCACTGAGCTTTGAAAATGAAAGTGAAATTTACTTTTCAGTTCCATCAAGGCCTTTTCAACATCAATAAGCAGCAAAAGTCAGGATTTTCCCCTCTGGTAAAGGCAATGATTGTAGAATTTCTAATAATTATTTCTTGAGCTCAGACAATGGGAAGCTCAATTATATCAGCACAGTGGGATATTACCCACAATGCTGTAGTGTTCATGACACCTTTTTTCCATAATTGAACGGATGTTGTTCAATTTATATCTTAACGCTCTATAAATTTGGCCAACCATCCATCTATCCATCCACCCGACCATCCATCTGTCTGTCTATCCAAATATCTGTCCAACCATCCGTTTGTCCATTTATCCATCCTTCCATCCATTATTCCATCCATCCATCCATCCAGCTGTCCATCCCTCATTCCAACTGTCTATCTGTCCAACCATCTGTCTGTCCATCCATCCATCCATCCATCCATCCATCAATTCATCAATCCATCATCTTTTCACCACCCACCCATTCAAGCTGTAGCTAGAACTTTATTACAGTGTATACCACTCGCTGTTATATCTCATACTGTGTTGATTCATTTACTGTGCGGCATCTTCAAATCGCACACTTATATTTTATTATTAATGCACTCTTTCTGATATGTTATTGTTTCTATAGTAACCACTCATACATATCCCCCCGCAAGCTGGATGCTACAAACCGCAAGACTAATTATAAACTGCTTCAGTGTGGTGTTATGTAGCCTGAAATTAAATGTTATAGGAAGATTATTTCCCAATAACTGTACTTCTCAAAGTGTTTTTCTTCCTTACGCACAGCATGTCAGCTGCCATTAGATGTCAAGTTGACATAACCACTCAGTTAAGTGACAGAAGGATTTGTTATGACACTTTTTGGACATGACATATAATACTTTGGGACTCAGAATGCTCTTGGTATATGATGTAGCTTGCCGGGTGATTTTAATGAGGATCCATGACACTGTAGCTTACAATAAGGCAGCTCGGAAAGTGTCATAACTTTAAGAAAGCACTTTGTCACTTGACTTGGAAATGATTTCAGAATGATCATTTATTAAACATGTTGTGCTTGTTGAAATGTTTATGGAAAGTTTTTGTCAACTTTATGAACACCAGCATTGCTGTTAACTTATTTATTTATATATTTCCCCCCTGTATTAGACATGCAGTACCCTACAATTATTATTATAATTTTTGGTAATTAATTTGCTAAACCGCTTAATCTGCTGAGTCCCGGGGAGGCTGGATCCTATTTCAGCCTACCCTCAGTAAAGGCAGGGTACACCCTGAACAGCTCACCAGATCATCAAAATGCCAACACACACACACTACCATTTACACTCACACCTACGGGTATCTTGGAATAGCCTGTAGCCCAATGTGCATGTCTTTGGACTGTGGGAGGAAACTGGAGTACCTGGAGGAAACCCACACAAGCACAGGGAGAACATGCAAACTCCACACAGAAACGCCGTTGCCAAGCTCAGGGCTCAAACCCCGGGCCTTCTTGTTGTGAGGGGGACATGCTAAGCACTACGCCACTGTGTTGCCTATTATTATTATTACTATTATTATTATTATTGACATTATTAATATGAATCATTTATTTTTTATAAATAATAATTATTATTATTACAGACATATTATTTTCTACCAGAGCTGGGGCTCTGGACAAGGAAGACATTCGATTTTGGAGATAATCCGAATCAAATTCTGGATCCAGGAATTTTTTAACGGATTCTTAAATGGCATGATATTTCTTGGAAGTGTGGTATTACAGCAGGCCCAGCAGGGAGTGCTGTGGCCTTTTTAATGCATTCATTCATTCATTTATTGAAAAATTTAATTCTACTGGGGTCGTTTGGAGGCTGGAGCACACTAATGCACAGGGCCGACACACACACACACAAACACGCGCACACACACACACACACACACACACACACACACGCACGCACGCACGCACGCGCACGCACGCACGCACACACGCACACGCACACACACACACGCACCTAGGGACAATTTGGATCAGCCAGTTAGCCTAATGTGCATGTCTTTGGACTGTCAGTGGAAACAGGAGTAACCCATGCAAGCACGGGGAGAACATACAAGTTCCACACAGAAATGTCCTTAAAGAGACTGGTACTCGAACCCAGGACCTTCTAACCAACAACAAAATTCTGAGAAGTAAAACATCAAACATAATAACAACAACAACAATAATAATAATAATAATAATAATAATTAATATCATTATTATTGCAGACATTAATTAATTCTCCATCACCTGTCAATTCAGAAAACACACCTTGAAGTGTTACTTGAAGAAGAAATTTGCTTTAATAACGCCTCCGATGCGGTTTATTGATTGAGATTTTTCATCCGAGATCGAGCAGGCTGCTGAATGATGCAACGCTGATGTATAAATTCTCCGATGAAGCTTGCAGATGAGCTGGAGGTGCTGTTGGTGATATCAAACTAACACCATACATGCGAAGACAAGCTGACAAACATTTTTAGCTTTACAGTGGCAATTTGTGAGTCAGTGTGCATTTACGGGGGGAAAAATATAAAATAAATAACACCCAGGCAAAGAGGAAATTTATGATAATCAGGAAAAGGTGATGAAATCATCATGCAAAGGCATTTGATTAGGAGACAGTGTGTAAGAAAGATATAAGAAAAGGGATTGATGCTATTAGCTAATTTCAAATTTCAAAACCTCAACACGGGGGAAGGGGGGGGGGTGAGGGGATACGGTGGCGTAGTGGGTAGCATGTCCGCATGTCATGTTTTCCCTGTGCTTGCATGGGTTTCTTCTGAGTACTCCGGTTTCCTCCCACACTACAAAAACATGGCCATTAGGCTAATTGGTTGTTCCAAATTGCCTCTAGGCGTGAGTGAGAGGTGTGTGCTGGCCCTGTGATGGTCCGGTGAACCGTTCAGGGTGTACTCCACCAGCCCCAGTGTCGGCTGAGATAGGCTCCAGCCTCCCTGTGACCCTGATATGGTTAATCGGTTTGGCAATTGAGTGCGTGAAAACCTTAACACAGTAAAAAAAAATAAAAAAATACAGTCTACCCCTAAAAAAAGTATATATAAGGTTCAAAGCTTCTGTATATTCCTCTGGGAAAACAGCATGGCTAGTTGGAGAAAATTCTATTTATTTATTTATTTATTGAATTTTTCAGAGCTCCTAGAGAAGGACTGGGAAAGAATTTTCTTCCACCTCGACAAAGGGAAATAAATAAAGTATTGCACAAAGAGAATTATTCAATCCTTCCCCTGTTTTACTAAGAGATAAAGACAGACAAAGAAGCAATTGAAATATGCAGGAGAAATAAAGCAAGCAATTTTTTTTTTCTCTCTTTCATTTTCTTCCTGGCTTCCGTAGGGAGTGTGGACAGATCGAGGCAGGAAATGGATAGTTACGATTTCATCTTGAGACCAACGAGGTAGAGCTGCCAGGTCGTCCTTGCAATGATGGATGCAGAAGAAAAAACAAACAGGCAGAGTTCGATCAGTCCGCTTTATTGGAGGTACACGCACTAAAGGGAATCGACGGCGTGCCCTCTGGCCACACGTCCCTCTTCTCGTGATGGTCCATCACTTTAGGTTTCATCAGCTTTGTGCATCCCCACATAGCCATTCCACATATCCTGTTCATTTATCTCACTACATGCACCTGCCCAGGGTCATCCACTGTTCCATGGTTAGCACAGGTAACGTAGAAAATGGACTTTGCCGAATAGACCCATTCGAGCTTGTATCTCCCAATGATCCTCATCCAAGTCATTACAGAACACTGCGACTAAATATGACATCACATGAATGAAAATCACGTCGGAGACATGGACATCAGGTCTCATCAGCTCTTTCAGTTGCACGTCTGACTGAAAAAGCCAGCCGACTGACTAAAAATGACCATTTCATAAAGCATTATAAATACTGACGGGTGGCACGGTGGTGTATTGGTTAGCACATCCATCTCTCGGCTAGGAGGTCCTGGGTTCGAGATCCGGGCTCACCGAGGGCGTTTCTGTATGGAGGTTGCATGTTCTCCTCATGCTTGTGTGGGTTTCCTCTGGGTACTCTGGTTTTCTCCCCAGTCCAAAAATATACCCATTAGTGACAGTACTGTAGGCTGTTTCGTATTAGATAACAAAAAAAAGAAGAGTTAAATAACAAGTATAAACTTTGTATAAGGCCGGCACGGCAGCATGGTGTTTAGCACATCTGCCTCAAAGCAAGAAGTTCCTAGGTTTGAGCCCTGGAGGTGGGCGAGGGCATTTCTGTGTGGGGTTTGCATGTTCTCCCCGTGCTTTGTGGGTTTCCTCTGACAGTCCAAAGAGATGCACAGTAGGCTAATTGGCTGTAATTACTCCCTAGGTGTGAGTGTGAATGGTTGTGTGTGTTGGTCCTGTGGTGGACTGGCGAGCTGTTCATGGTATGCCCTACCTTTGCCCAGGGTCGGCTGAGATAGGTTCCAGCTTCTCTTTGACCCTAGTAGGATTAAGTGGTTTGGTGAATGAATGAATGAATAAATGAATGAATATATACTACATTGCGATGGCGGGAATGGATCTGATTGGCTCCCTATCTCAGGATAATGAACCAAATGTAAGGTGGATGTCGCTAAATTGAAGATCCACCAAGGATCTTCATTGTTTTAGCATGTACTACATGGGACCATGAACAAAAAACACACTAAAATGCGATTTTTATGGTTTATTCCTATCATTTTTAAAATACAAAACAAACAAACAGATGTATGAGCTGCATGTACACGTGATCAGGTGCATAATAACATCATCTCTTTAATCAGCTAATGCTTTGTGAGGCTGTGGGTTCATTCCCGATGAGGTTGTGAAATAGCTGTTAAATTATCTTACATAACGTGTCGGAATTTACCTTCACAGCAGCTCTGAAGGTCCCCATGGCATTGTTTAATTCATTACACCTTGAGCGAATTATACAAGAAAAATCACTAAGACATACAGTGGACAGATGTTAAACTGCATTTCCTCCCACCCAAGGTATGACTCTGACTGATGCAATTCCGATGGAGAAATTCTCAGCTGAAGCTCACGGTGTTGATAATATCGAGCTAACACCATCCACGCGGCTCGCATGCAGACGAGCTGACGATCCGTTGCGTTTTTTGCAGCGTGGAGATTAGATGCGAGTAAATGTGCTGTCATAGCAAATATGTTGGAAAGAAGATGCTGGAGATTATGGGAATTATTCAAATCAGCAAAGATCAACAACTGTTATGGCGTGGCATTCGATTAGCAGGAGAGCTGGGAAGGAAATCGGTTTGATGCGATCAGCTAATTTTACACCGAATCCGAATATATTTTTGCACATGAGTGGTGGGATGACAAATATATCACCATTTAGATTTTTTTTTAAAGACGAGCAATAAAACTGCAAATTCGTATCCAAAACTATCAGGTACAACACAAAAACAGATCGTCTCCTTCAACCCAAGAGTAATGAAATATTTTATTCTATATTTAAATTTTTATGGTTTAATTAAACCATACAACCCACCAGTAGAGTAGGCCCTGCGTGTTTCATGGCCTGGCGAGCTGTCCAGGGTGTACTCTGCCCTCGCCCTGAGTCGGCTGAGATGGGCACCAGCCTCCCCGCGACCCTAATTAGGATTAAGCGTCTCAGAAAATGAATGAATGAATGAATTCCCCATTATAATGTAATGTCTTGCTGAAAAAATAGCAGGAACACGTTGCCTCCACAGCAAGTTGCCCCCTTATCAGGGGCAAGCAGAAGCTAGAGGGACATGATGCAAACATAGTCCTAAAAAGAACCACTAATCTGCCATGAAAGCTGTGAAAGGATTTAAGTAAATCATTTATTGTTATCTCCGACAATGAGGTTGTGTTTTCATCAGAATGGGTTTATTTTGATTATTTCTTTATTTTGCAACTTCCTGTCCACAGTTTTGGACCGATTCATTTGAAATGTTTATGATGGGTAGGCGATCACCCAAATAGGTTCCCTCTTAAATCTTGGTAAGAATCCATGCACTGGTGACATCACAAAAAAGATTAAAAAAAATTAAATAAAATCTCTATCGATTCATTCATTCATTCATTTTCTGAACCGCTTAATCCTAATTAGGGTCGCGGGGAGGCTGGCGCCCATCTCAGCCGA